>CM057393.1:23855000-23885000 GCA_030015415.1 Cynopterus sphinx | reverse complement strand
CGTCTTTTATCAGGACAGCTTGCTTTTTGTTGAAATTAATATTATTTGGGCTAATTTTGTGAGTTCCATCAAAATCACAATTGTTTTGTTTTTGTATCTAGTGTGTTAAAATTCATTTTAAAAATTAGAAGGAAATATTTATGGATGTAGACAAATAAACAGGATTGTTAACCTAGTCCCAGGAAACTACTGTCCCAGTAATTTTGAGCAAGATTTTAATTCTCTGGAATAGATTTAGCCTTCTAGTCATATCAACATTTTAAGTTACTGAACATAAATAAATGACATCATTTTCATGAATAAGTATATCTCTTTTCCCAGTACAACTACTTCTTAAGTACCCAAGTATTTTAATTCTATGTAATTATTGATTATATTCTAGCTTTTACAACTTAAAATAAAACCAGACACTCCAATTGCAAAGTGTTACTGATTTTGTTTGTATTCTGCCCTTATCATTTGTTAAGCATTAATGTTCTGTAGGTTAAGTTTAGAAAGAATAAGGAATTGTGTAAGATATTCAGTAACTTCTTTCCAATGATTTTAGGAGCCTAATGAACAATGGTGCAGATTTGTTTGAATATGAATGTGCAGTGGAATGGAGTTTGACCTTCAGCTGTGATTTCAGTTCGTCAGGATTAGTCAAGCTAGGCGATCAAGACTGCTAATGCATAATGATTTATAAAATGAAAAATGTGTAGTGACCATGCAAATGTTTCAGCTAATCAAAGAGAGGAACTTTAGCTTTGAGAAGAAAGAAAAACAAGGGCATGTCAAGGCCTAAACCAAAGATGTATGTAAAATAATCTGAGCAGCATGATTAGCCAGAGTGAGATTAAAAGTTGCATTTTTGGTCTTTAAACATATGATGTAGCATATTATATATCACCTCTCCATAATCTCTACAATGACATGCTTATATGAGCAGCCTCATTTTCAACCAAAGTACAAAGAAAAGACTACAATCTCTTCTGAAATATTTGTGTGTAACTAAGAGAAAAATAAAGTTAGACAAACTTTACTTTCCAAAACAGAAAACACTCTGCTTTATCAAAGTAATTAAATGGGCGCTAAATTAAGTGTCTTAAATTATAGTAGAAACGAGCTAGTGATGAATCATAATTAAGAGGAACCTCAGTGTCTTATGACTGCACTGTGATGTTCTTTCTCTTGTTTTTGTCACACAATCTTTTCCCTGTTGCTAAAAAAAAAATTTAAAAAAGTATTAAATAGCAATATTCACTCTACATCCCAGATCTCTTTAAATACTCCTCAATTCAATTCAGTTCAATTCAATTCAATTCAATTCAATTCAATTCAATTCCAAATACCACTCACTTCATTGTCAGTTCTTTTTAATACCAGAAAACTAGGAGCCTTTTGAAGGCTGTTATTATGAAAGACATTTTACACGTAACAAGGGCTTGCATTTGGACCAAGACTGACAATGCAGTGCAATAGTTTCTTATGTTAAAATAAACTATAAAATAGATAGTGTAGAGAGAAAAGAACTGAACAGAAAAATTTTTTTATCAAAGAATATATAATCAAATATTTCCCATCAATAGTTTGTTAAAATGGGAGCAGATACTGTAACACGAAAATAAGCTTTGCATCTATTATAATATGGTTAATCCTAATAGAATTACATACTTTTTTTTTAATACTATGGCTTGAAAGTTCTTTGTCTTTAAATTTAAATTTAAACTTAAGTTTAAATTTAAAGGAAAGATAAAGGGATCCATGAGCCAGTAGATGGCAAACCCTGTTAACAAGAATATGTTTTTTTACTGTAAATCCTATCTACAGGTTGTGACTGTTATTTTCAGTTCACATTTATTGAAGAACTGGACTGACACTAGCTAAGAATTTTTCCAATCACCCACACATAATTGGGATGTTTAATTAAGTGACATGCTTAATATGCAAACTCAACACATTCAGAAATGCTCCAACTAAACTAGATTATAAAAAGATGGTGTGCTCATTATATCAAATAAAATTTGTGGTCCATTTTCACAACTCTTAAAATAACTCTAGATTTATTTGAGTGGAGGCATGATCTTTGCATTGTCTGAATAACTTGTTGACCTTTACATTGAAGTGCACTTAAAAGTTTAATATAAACATATTTATAATTTTGTTCTTAAAATCTAAAGTCATCATCTACCTATTCTAAAATAATGGCTAAATGCTCTTTTTGACTTTTGCTATTCTGACTCAATTCAAGTTTCAGAATTTTTTCTCTCTCGTTTCAGAATATATAACTCTATCTTTAAGTTCAAGTACCCAGTACTTGGTGCACAGAGCAACACACCAGGTTTGTGCTTAATTCATCTAATGAGAAAATAAATAGGTTATTTGAAACCCTTATTTAATGCATCATGATAGGAAATTTGAGATCTGTCAATATAGTAAATACTCAGAAAGAAAAAGAGAAATCTACTAACCAAAATTAGCTGTGTTTCCTTCTTTCAAATTTAAAAATTTTAATTGATAGACTACAGTTTTCATGAAGAAACCATTTAAAGCCAGTTGCTTCTGGTTTTATTTGATAGCTGCAAAACATATGTTTTCTTAGACCTGACCAGACTTTTATTTGACTTTTCACTGGAAAATATCTGTAGTAAATTCTTCTTTCTTTCCTCTATCACACATACTAATTATGGCCCCTAATCAGAACTTTTGCACGAATAAAATTACATATCTAGTGGAAAATAAATCCTTAATACTTAATTTGTTAAGGCATATATATTTTAGAAGGTAATCCATATATCTTTAAGTCTGATGATGGTTTTATCTGTTTAAATATTGATAAAATGGTTTAACCTGCAAAAAAAATGTTATGTACTTAGTTACTCTCTCTTCATTTTTTTTTAGTGAATTCCTAGAGTAGCTTATAATAGGAAGGAAATACAGTGGGACAGTAATAAAAGAGATAAAGGATGAACAAAGGAAATTTGTCACAAAATGAATCACTTAAAATGGAGAAGTTCTACATTTTGGAAATTAATAATTTCTAAACAAGGCAAGCTGAGTGGTCTACATCCATCATATAACTGACACTATAAGAAAACCTAATTTCCTGTTTATTCAAATAATTTAAATTTTTAGTTGCCTCAAATGTTTTATTTTGGATGAACTTATGTATGTAGATTTAGAGATGATAGTATTGGCTTATTTGTAATTTCAGAAATCCCTCGGAAGTGCACCTAGGCTTTTCTACACAAACAATTAATTTTAATTTGTGTTTCTGTACATATCTTACTGAAGTAGAATTTTCAATTAGTTGTGTGTTAGTTGGCTTATCTTTCTTCATATCTTTATGTCTGTGTCAGCTTTAGATGGCAGTTTCCTAGAGGGTAGGCCAGAATCTGCTTAAAATTTGCAGAACCTCACATATATGTGATTCATGTGATTTCAGAATGACAAGTATGTGGTTATTTTTATGTATTAAAGTTTTAACTCTAAGGGAAATACAAACCTTTTTAAGATTAAAAAATTAGTCATCCAACCATAGTGAAAGGGAAAATGAACTCTATAGAAAGAGAAGGTAGAAAACTTGCCTAAATTTGCTTATACACCAAATCGGTCACAATAGTAACAAGCTGTAGTGTAATGTAATTTGTTTCAGCTGAAATCTGACTGTAGACTTAAAGTGTATTATCACATGCCTTCATTCATAAAACTTTTTTTAAAGTGCATTTGTTATCAGTTACACATAAAGTACTCTTACTTGTAGGTATAGAGATAATTAAGTGAAAACACTATACGCTAAAAAGTGATAAAGCGCTGTTAGGTGAAAAGTGTGGCAAGCATCTCATCACATAATAGACTTTATAAAAGGTATATAACTACATGTATATATCTGCATGTATATACATAGCTATCTGCATATATATAATATCTGTCTACCTACCTATTCATCTAGATTGGCATTTCTTTTAAAGTTTAACTTGTCTGTCTTTGTTACTTAGAGACAATATGAGGTAAAATGATTATTGGAAGAAAAGATGTTTTTGTAGATAGTTAATTTTTCAAACTATTTGTTTTAACCATTCTATTTGTTTATTAAAAAATGAATAATTAAGTAAACTGACCATTAAGTATTTAAACAACTAAACAGTTGGGCAACCTGTTGGGTGAATTAATATTACATCACGTATTTTAGAATGGCTTCCATTACGATAAATTCAAGTGTAGTAACCTATAGGTATGTCAGTGTGTTCTTTAAAAGTCCAGAAATATTTTTGGAAATCATTCTTGATTTTGTTATAGTGTGACTCTTTTTTTCCTTTTACAGAATTAGGTCTAATTAATACATGTTTCAGGATATCAACATGGAATTGAAAAGACGTAGCCCTTTTCTAGTATTAAATATGAAGTTTTTTTCTTGAGAGAGGAATTATTCCACCATGAATTTTTTTTCTGACTTCTATTTTATTATTAATTTTTCTTTTATTACACAAAGGGCCAGACATGAAAAATTTGAACTGCATTAAATGTGACTATTAAAATAAATTGTGAGTCATATCTGTTAATCTTTTTCTGTTTTCAAAGACATGTTTTTCCAAGAATTTGTTCCAAAGCAGTGTTTATACAAGTACTTGCTTTTATTTACAGTAAAAGTGAATTGTTTTTTCTAAGAAAAAAATATGATTGCTTTCCCAAAGGTTGCAAACTTGGCTAGGTGACAAGTTTGATTAATGCTCGTTAGGACTACAAGCCATGCCTTCAAACAGTGAGACTGCCATGGAATTTAGCTATACCTCAGGTTTTTAGCAAGATTTCTGTTTACCTCTCTTGTCATCTCTTTCTTATCTCTCCACATCTTTTATCGCTTTCTCTAAGGCTTTCTCCCTAGCTTTCCTTTACTTTTTATTTTCCTTGCTTCCCCCTTCTCTTCTGTTTCTTTCTCTCACTCCTTCTTTCCTTTTTTTTTTCTGACTTTCATTCTCAGACCTTGAAGAAGAAGGAAACAGTAAAGAGGAAATTTTAAGCAAAATAATATTTTTTTCAGTTTAATGAATAACTTTTGAGTAATTTTTAGGTTCCCGGACTTCCTGGTATAAGTTTATGTAGCTGGAAATAAGGAAATGTTTAAAGAAGATAGAATACTAGGCTATGATTACTTCTTTGAGAGGACATATCTATGTACCTATTTTCTGAATATATATACATATATATGTATATATATCTCCTACATGAGTTACTGTGTGTAGTAATATATATATTATATGTATTTTCTAGTACTGTATTATATATAAAATTTTGAAGATGATTGAATACATTTTACATATATTCTCTTACTAGTTTTGATAACATATTTATAAGCGTTTTACTTCCAATTGTTTTATCTTTATTATGTATTTTAATCATACCTTTACACCATTTCAAAAAGCTTTTCCTTTTTAACACTGTGACCCTGTGTTAAAGTATTGAGAACACTGATTTGTAATTGTTTATTTTTAACTTTGCTACTCAAAGCTTAAACATCTTGTCATAACACATTAAAGAGGTAGAACATAAAGATAGAATTTGATGAAATATGATACATCTAGAAAACTAGTGTCTAAATACCGTGGAACTTTATTATTAGAAAATAGGAAAATAACAACAAGTAATACATAAAGTTATCGGTCATCATCGCTAAGGAATTTATTAGAGAAGGCAAACAGCAGTGAAGCATGTTACCAGACATTGGTTGTAACCACACTTCCTCTCTCTTTCAAGGTGCCTGTGTCAGTGGCCATGATGACTCCACAGGTGATCACCCCTCAGCAAATGCAGCAGATTCTTCAGCAGCAAGTCCTGTCTCCTCAGCAGCTCCAAGCCCTTCTCCAGCAGCAGCAGGCAGTCATGCTGCAGCAGGTAATGTGGCTTACCTGCTTGGTGTTCTAGCATATGACACAGAAGTTACCTCACAAGCATATTTAACAATTTATTTTCCATTCGAAGGGACAACCTAGCCACATGCTAGAACATAAATGCAGCGCTTTCATTGCAAAGCTGCATAAAAAAATTTAGATCCCTTGGTCTTTTTAAATTCATTAAAGTCTAGAACAAAAGCAGAGAAAGGTGTAATTTCAACATGGAATAAATCTAATTTAAATATCCAAATTCTTTGTACATTTACTCAGTAGACTTGCCAATAAAAGTGCAAAGAAACATAGATAATTGTTACTTTTCAAACTTCTAACACTTTAGTACTCATTTTAGTTGACACAGCACTGGCCATTTTGTCACAATAAGGGAAGTAACATACCAGGTTTCTTTTGTTTTTGTTTTGTTTTTGAAAATATGTTTGCATTTTTGAAGAGTAGTTCCTACTTTTTAGAAAAAAGGTTAAACAGCTAGGCTACCAGTTAGTGAAATTTAGTTTTAGTTGTTGTTGTTGTTTTTTAATAACAAAACTAATATGTACATCATTTGAGCTTCAAGTATATATAAAGTGAAGTTTATGTTATAGCCTTACTTATTATAGAGAAAATATTGTGCTTAACCTGAATTCTTATATACTTAATTACTTTGCTGTCCTCTATAATGATGACTATAGTCCAGTTGCTCATATTTCTACCTGACATTATTAAATTAAATTTTTTTAATTAAAAAAAATTTTTATTTTAATTAAATTTTTTTTCCAGTAAGAACTGAACAACCTGATTCTATGTAGCTATGTATTTGGGTCTTACAAATGGTAGAGTATAACCTATTTTTATGCTGTGGGGACTCATGTAATAATGTAGGGTATTCATTTGGCTCTGGCCCTTTAGAATACAGATTTTCTATACCTTTTGTTTAGGGATTTTTGGATTCTGGATTGGAAAATTTCAGCTGCCTTGGAAAAAAATGTATGTAGATCTGTCTCCTTGAATCCAATACATATTTTTGCTGTTCTCATGAGGCGAATCTTGATACTCTACCTACCGTATGCCAGTCTAGAAGGGTTTAGGAGATTTGTAATACATGAAACTTTTGCCTTTATTTATTAAAGTCAAAATGGTTTATTCAGCAACAACTACAAGAGTTTTACAAGAAACAGCAAGAGCAGTTACATCTTCAGCTTTTGCAGCAGCAGCAACAGCAGCAGCAGCAGCAGCAGCAACAGCAGCAGCAACAGCAGCAGCAGCAGCAACAGCAGCAGCAACAGCAGCAGCAACAGCAGCAGCAGCAGCAACATCCTGGAAAGCAAGCAAAAGAGGTAGGATCTGGTTGGCTCAACAGTACAGAAAAATGTGAGGTTGGGAAAAGAGTTGAGGTGACGGTGGTCTCAGATCTTCCTATCACGAGGCTCTTGCTGTCAAAGATGCATTATCATATATTTTACTGAGCTTAATAACAGGGACAGGAGAACTCTCATGTTCTCTTTTGTAACTTGGGACTTGAGAGTTCCAATCTAATGCTGTCTAATGTTCACAAAGAATCAGTGTGCAGAGAAGACAAAGTACTTCGTGTGGTGGACAGAGTACTGATTATCATGTATTCGCCTAGACTGTAAGTTGGCGAGGGGACTTTGTATTTCTTAGTGCTGCAGCTCAGAGAACACGTCTGCAAATATGGTCTATTGTTGGAGGTAGGGAGACTAGGGAAGGAACTGGTTGAGCATAGATTTCAAAGTCACAGGCCGCTGATTAATGAACTGCTACTGTAGGTTTGGAGTGGCGAGTAGAAAGTTACAGTTTGATATGCTCATAAATCAAACTGACAAGCTGGCTTCTCAGGCCTAGCTTGCACTTGTCAGCAAACTGCATCAAATATAAACATAATACAAACAAAACATGTTGAAGTAGTTAAATTGATCAGCAGGTATCAGAGCCGTTGTCTTCAAGCTGCCCATTATGCAAACGTCCAGGAAACAGTTTTGACCTCCTGAGGCTTTGATTCTGTTTGGATTTGTGAATAGAATTTCAGACAGCCATCAACTACAGAATAGAAATTGCTCCCTTATTTCTCCGGAGGCTTTGGGCAATCCACATGACTTGCTCCATTATGCAGTCTGTTTTCCAGTGAGCGCATCAGAAGTTTCTTTTCCCAAACTAAAAAGGAAAGGTCTTCCACAGCAGCTTGTCTTTCTCTGAAGTGTGACTGCTTCTCATACCCTCCCGAGTCCAAAGAACTCCGGTTTTGAATATAATGCCTCACAAAATTGGAGGTTATACTTTTTCTTGTAGTAAGGGTACTTTCTTTTTCTGCCTTGAACCTGATCCTGCCATTAATATATTTCAAAAAGAGAGGAGAAGAAGAAAGAGAGAGTGAGCTAACAGGCCTGTCCTGTGAGGGCTACATCCCAGTTTCCTTATAGAACACTAGAGACCACATTCATAGAACCTCCGATCGAACTTATTCAGTTGAGAAAAAAAAAAGATTATTGTCGAAGTTGACCATTTCTATAAAATATTATTTTTCAGTCTAAATAAATTCATTATCCTCTGCAATAAGTCGATTTTTTAGAAAGTCTGAAACTTTGTTACAAACTTTCTCTTGACCTTGTACCATACTCTTAATGCAATACTCTTTGGTTCTCTGCTGCTGTATAATATTTAAAAGAAAGGCAGCTGAAAAGCTAGAACTTGTTCACAATCTGCCCTTGACCTTTGACCATGAGACAGTCATTCAAAAGCTCAAAGGGGCAATAAAAAGAATATACATTTCTCTGTATGAGAGCTGTTTGTGTAGATCATGTTCTCTGCTGTTGACTGTGCTGGGTTTTCTGACGGCAGCAGCAGCAGCAGCAGCAACAGCAGCAGCAGCAGCAGCAACAACAGCAGCAACAGCAGCAGCAGCAGCAGCAGCAACAGCAGCAGCAGCAGCAGCAGCAGCAGCAGTTGGCAGCCCAGCAGCTTGTCTTCCAGCAGCAGCTTCTCCAGATGCAACAACTCCAGCAACAGCAACATCTGCTCAGCCTTCAGCGTCAGGGACTCATCTCCATTCCACCTGGCCAGGCAGGACTTCCTGTCCAATCACTGCCTCAAGGTATATACAAAATATGGTGCATATTGCATTTCTAATCTTGCTCTTTCTGCCATTTTATGGCTGGTCGACTGTATACCTTGAGAAATTTTGTCCTTATGACCTTCAAGTTTATTATTAAAACATTATTAACATCATGTTTTTGAGACTCAGAAAGTTTTGGTAGATATTAAATGTGTATTTATTAGTCATGTGGCAGAAAATAGTTTATATGGGCAACACAAGCACTATTGAACATGTACTGAAGATCTGAAGAAAATTATATTAATGGGAAGATTAACAATACCTCACTTAACATAAATGAGCTGACATGAGCTTTGGTTGACAACTGATTAAAGAAAGATAGAAGTTTCGAATCTTTACGTTGAAACCTCTGTATACAAAAGAGGTTTTATGTATTGATGCAGTGCCTATTCCTAGTTATACTGTATGGCAGAGGTCCCCAACCCCTAGGGCCATGGACCGGTACAGATCTATGGCCTGTTAGTAACATGGCCGTACAGCAGGAGGTGAGTGGTGGGCAAGCAAGCAAAGCTTCGTCAGTATTTGCAGCCCCTCCCTAGCACTGGCATTACCACCTCAGGTCCAGTTCAGATCTATAGGCATTAGGTTCTCTTAGGAGCACCGGTCCCTGGTGCCAAAAATATTGAGGACCGCTGCTGTAAGGCATCCCATCATACATCATGGGACCAGACTGATCCTACTTTCTCTAAAATAATTTTTCTTATGCATGAATTGTGAATGATAGCTTTGAAAAACTGTCAACTGTGCTCTTATTTGTATTTTTTCTGATAAGAATTTTGTATGTACTTTGATAGTACAATAAATAATACCATATAGTAATACAATTTATGTATTTATCATTTGACTCTTTTGGGAAATGGAAAGAGTCCAGAGTAGAAAAAAGGAAAATAATCGTAAATAAAATGAATCCTTGTGTGCTAAAATTTTCGACACAGGTAAAAGTCACATTTTATTAAACTTCATAAAAGCATATTCTAATTTGCATTTAGATTTTGTTAGAACAAACTTTAAATCAAATGAATTTTGAGTTAATTATATTTGTTACATCGGGGCTCATATTGAGGTAGTTTTTTGCTGTGCATTTTTCTGACTATAGGATGCACTGAAGAAAATGAAAACAAATATACAAAAATGAAATAAAATACAGTCTTTAAAATGCACATAATCATTGTTTCTGCCACATGAAATTAATCACATTATGGTAAATCTTTTTCTTTTTATCAAATACTGTCTTTTTGACTTATTTTCCCCAGAATTCACTCTTTGACTTGACTTCAGATTCTCTAATTCATTTGATGAAAATATTCCTAGGAAATCAAGAAAGATAAAGTTAAAATAATGAAAGAAAAACAAAGCAATACCTACTTTTTCTATGTCATTTCAAAAAGAATTAAAATAAACCATGGTGTCACCATAGCAATAAATGTTCTTTTCACATATTATTATTATTCTTTAGTAAATAAAAACAATTTGAGGACAAATAAAGAAGATTTAAAAAGAAAGGAATTTATGAATTAAGGGGTTTTTTTTTTTGGTAAAATTTAAATAAAATCTGTATTTGAAATCAAATTATATGAAAGTCTCCTTCATAGAAAAACATGATCTGCCATGACATTTTTTGAGTAAAACCACATTCAAACAAACATTTCAAGAAAGTTTAAAATAGATGTTCATAGAAACAAAATGTAACTTATTTGAAATGTATATGCTAACCTGCATTCTTTCAAAACAAGTATGCAAATATATCTGGGGACTCGGTGCAAAAGATGAAGGGATTAAGAAATATATAAATGTCTAATTACCATGCTGTACAACCAAAACTAATATTAAATAGTATTGAATATCAACTGTAAATGAAAAAAGTAAAAATTAGACTGCAAAGTAAATAAGCAAACAAATAAATATCTTGCTAAACAAGGAAATTTATTATGGTTATATTATGATATAACCATCCTAATAGTTTTCAATGAAAAATTTCTCATCTTTCTGAGCTTTCTTTTGATATAATTATTTTTTTCATTTTCTTTGTACTCTCTGTAATGTATATGACAGAGAAAATGTGCAGGATGGAGAACATTGAGGAAAAGGAAGTAAATCTGAAAACGTATCTGAGTTTGAGCAGAAAATTTATATTTTAAACAACAAAGATCAATCTCATTATCATGTCTTTCCACTGTTTAGATGAGTAAGAGTAAAAAGTGCCATCATGGAGACCTATCAGCCAAACACAGGCAGAATGTGTCAGCTATAGTAAAGAAACGAATTCCTTGGTGCTGTGCTGTGAAATTTGAGTGTGAGGAAGTAAAGAAGTATGTGTTAGATAATATAAACCCAGAATCATTTCTGCCTTAGTTACTGGTTATTTCAGATGAACAATATATGTTTTAAATATATTTATTATCAGTTTTCCAGTCCATTTTACACCAGGTTTTGGTTGGTTGATTAATTAGCCATGAATAAGAGCCATATGAAAACTGAGTAGGATTAATATGCAATAATAATGTTCCCACTGAGTTTTTAAAAATATGCCATATTTGCAGTATTTATCCCCATGACTTAACACAGCTTCTTTGGGCTGCTTTTAAAATTACAACTTTCTAAAACTGTATAAAAATACGTACATGCTAGATAAATTTGGTAAGAGTAGGAGATATATATTTTTCTTTATATTGCAAAATGATGTAATGTATTTTATCATTTTAAAGCATATTATTTTAAATATGAAATATTTAAAGGCATCATGAATATCACTATAATACTGAATTGTAATGAAAAACAGGCAATTAAATTACCTTAAGTATATGCATAGAGTCATAGGTATACATAAATTAAATAAAAAAGGATGGATTTGTAAGTCAGTCTCGAATAGTATATTGAATATAAAGCAATTTGCTACATAGATATTATTGTTCATATATCAACTTGTAATACTCAGAGACACATTTTCATGACCAGATATCATTGTCTACAGGTTAGAAAATAGAAAATTATTGTACATGTATTTTAAACTTTGATATGTTTTGACATGATAGAAGTCAGTGTATCTTAATATACCATATATTCACAGGTTTACTGTGATTATAGGGACTAAAATATATGTGGTAAAAATTTACATTTTATTCCAACATTTTGCATATTTTTGAACTTAGAAAAGTTATTTAAAACATAACATTTTTGTTACCAATCTGAACGACCAAAGGGAACACTAGATATCAAGCCAGAACTATTTTTAAGTAACACTTGTAGAACTAGAAGAACTTGAAATCAGAGAACTGTTGAATGATAAAGAAAATGAAATCTTTTGAAATAAAACAGAATGGTGTCCTTTATGCTGTTAGGAATGTTTATCCTTGGCATCATTATTTAGCCAAATCAGTTATTTGGTTTTGACTTCATTCTCTGCTTCTGGAAATCTACATAGTTAAATGCCTACTTTGATACCATTTCTGGCATGCCTGATTTTTTGCTTTATATGTAATCATGTAAGTTTGCATAGATCACCACTGTATAATCAGGTAACAGCAGGAGCAATATGAACAATGCATTTCATGCAGCATCATTGTTACCATCTTAGCATTCCCTTTCAAATATCCGTCTTCAATTTGTAACTTGGAGGGAAAATTTTCTTTGGGGTTCTATATAATTAAATCCCATCAGCAAGCATAAATATAAATATACATTTATTATTGCAGTAATAACACTTTGCAAAATTATCTGTGAATGTTAATTTCATCTATAAAAATTAACTTAAAATAAATACATAGGGAAATATTTAAAATATGATCTTTTGAGAAAATTTAAAAAATATAGTAAGAGGGAGAATATTATATTATCATTCCAATTGTTGAAGAATTTTTTAGTGTGCTAGCATGCATACATTAAAATGGATTTAATTCCATTTATGCCTTAAGATTTGAAAAAGTTTTATTTATCTATTCTTTATATCTTGAAGGGTGACTAAGAAGCAGAATGTCAGTTTTGCAACGTTAAAATTTCATGCTGAGGAAAACTGAGAAATTATTGTTTTATAGTAGAATGTCAAACTTAAAAAATACAGCCTGTAAAACTTTTAGCATTAAAATCATAGTAAGAATTTTTTTTATATCAAATGTATTCCCATATTTCAGAAGTTCCTACTTTGGTTGCAACATTTGTCTTTGGTCTCAGTTTCAGCCCAACAGGAATTTTTTCACTCTCTGTAATTCAGTATTTGGACAAAATGTGTATTCCGTACACCTCTCATTAAACATACATTTTAAAGATGGGTATCATACCTACAGGTTATAGTGAGCCCCTAGTCAAATATAAATCAATAATACGTTAGGTTTGGCACATTATATATGAACACATAGATCTCTGAAGGATAGCCTGGAAACTTGAATAATGGTTGCCTTTGGAGAGGAGAACTAGGGACCAAGAGGTCAGGGCTGTTAGGGTAATTTAATTTTGCAATATATACCCTTCTCTGTTATTTAATTATTTTTGCCAAGTGTGTATACTACTTTTTCAAAATGTAAAATTTAATATGAAAAGTAAAAATTACATGATAATATTTTAATAATTTAAATTACTTAATATCAAATTTGTTCAATAAAATATATGAATGATATAAATACTCCTACCAAAATTTGCTTTTATTACTTTTAGGCAGAAGAAATCCTAGAAAAGAAGCAGAGTCTAAGTAAATAAGTTAAGGAAAAATTCACAGTAGATTTATCTTATATCATAATGCATAAAATGCTTTTACTTAACTTTAAAATTAATTTCTGGACATAGAAAGTGAAAAGACATTGAAAGAAACTTTTATTTTTGAGTGCAAAGGAGTCACTAATGTAATTTTTACAAATAGGTAAAACCACTGAAATTTTTAAACCTGTGTGTCCAAAGGATATATAATCTAGATATGAATAATCAGATTTTAATTAATTATTAGCAGAGTGCTTGGTACCCTGTTGTTACTTCACAAACTCTGATTCCAAGATTAAAAAAATATTATTTAGCTGCTTTTTCTATGAGGTTATATACAATTTAGTTAGGGATTCATCAATTTATTCAATTCCTGGAAAAAAAATCTTTTAATGCTTATTTGCAGTACTGTCAGTGTAGAAGAACAAGCTCAAGTCATCATTAAAAGTAGAATAAGGTTTCTCAATTTTATATGGTTATAAAATTTTAAAATTACATAATTATGAAACTTTTTAGCAATAGTGTGTGTGTGTGTATCCTTGAAATGTTATTTGAAAAAATCAAATAATCTTCACTTAAGATTTCAAGTTGATGATTATTCTATGATGGCTTAGTCCACTGATTCCAAGATTATGTTTGCCAGTATGTTAGTGTTCTGGTCAGTTGAACAAAAATCTTTTAAGTTTTATTCATTGAGCTTTCACTCACTCCAGGTACTCTTACAGATGATGGGGATAAAGCAGTGAAGAAAACATAAAAATCTCTGCCAACATAAAATGTACGTTTCAGTGTAGAATAGACATTAAATTAAGTAAAATGTATAGTGGTAGTAGTAAGGACAAAAATGTTAATGTGAGGATAGGAGGAAATAAAGTAGCAGTATGAAATGGGAAGAGGTGAACTTATGAACATGGTGGTCAGGGAAGAAGTGCTGGGAAGGGAATATGTAAGTATGGACCTAAAACTGTGAGGGAGTTTTGCCGTGCATTCGCTGTAGAACAAGTCTCTGAACTTTTCTGTGCCTTGGAGTCTTCATCTCTAAACAGCAACAGCAGCAACAGTGGTTTTCGGTATTAAATTCATTGTCAAGTGTGAAGCACTTAGAACAGTGACTGGCATATCAGAAGCACCATATAAGTATCCGTTAAATGAAAAAGAAACAGAGAAACCTAGCAGAGAAGTGAGCTGGAGTCAGAGAAACTGTAAACGCAGATGTGGAATTTGTAAGCTTTGACCAACCTGTTCCGATTATGAATAGGCAGCCTGCAATCGAAGGGAGGGGACTGGACTGGACATCGCTTAATGAACCCTAAGCCTATGCCTGCTGTTTGAAGACTAAAACAAATTAGTGTAATTGCTGAAGGGGTTCATTGCAGGGTTTCACCCCCCCTAATATTTTTGTAAAACACTGAGTTCAAAAAAGAGATTCAAATTTTCTTCGTTCCTAGACACTCAGAACAGTTTTACATGCTAATGTGAATCATAAGTGTCCCAGATAGAGACCGCAGACCTCCTAGACTCTTAGATGAACAGTGTTTAGAAGAGCCCTGTTCTATAAAACAGTGTAGGAAATACTGAATTTATTATATTACTGAGGGAAAAATAAATTAATTCTTGAAATCATCAAAATTTCAAAACTTACAAAACTTTCAAAATTGTACAAAATTGATTGACGAGTTGTTTTATACTCATAGTTTTGTATCCACAGAAAAAAGCTAAGGAAATTGTAGATGTAAAATTTGTCTTGCTTTTAAAATTTTTTCCCCAAGTTATCTTCACATTAGAATCATCATGGAGTTTCAAAACCTGCTGATGCCTGGGTCCTGCCACCAGACATTGTGATTTAGTTGATTTGGGCGGGGGTTAGGGCACTGGAAGTTTTGAAATATCCTCTAGTTATTATAATATACAGACCTTTGAGAAGCCCAGCTAACAGGAATATCTTTTTGAAGTAATGTATTCTCTTCCCTTTACCTATAATATTTAAAAACCATTTCCTCCTCCTTTTAATTAAGAATCATTATCTGGAGAGTGGACAGGTTATTTATTAATCAAATATTTATGTGCTTGTATTTATTACCACTTCATTGAGATACTATGCCAATACCACTAATTTTCAATGTAAAAAGAATAATATAAAAATCTACTTTTGAAAGGTAAGCAGGTAAAATAAATTATTAATACATTCCAAAACCCAAATTTTTGAAAACATCTTTAAGTGACAGAGCCTCTAAAAACAACTGAGTCTTTAGCCAAGACACAAAATTTTATTAACTGTTTATTCTATTAGAGTCAAGTATCATTTACAATTCTTTAGACATTGGCCATACAGGGTAGTGATATTCATAAAGAATATGTTGTTTAAGAACCACAGAACTTCCATGTGGAAACCATGATGTTTTCGAGAACTGTATGAATCTGTTAAAATCAATGAAATCAACAAATATTCATTGAGCACATACCAAGCACTATTCTAGGCACTGGGAGTATACCTGTAAAATAAGAAATTTCTGTCCTTACTAAGCTTAAATTGTAGTGGAGGGAGACTGATGATAAGGAAAACAAACAAGTAAATAATATAGTTTCAGCGACTGCTAAATGCTCTAAAGAAACAAAGTACACTGAGGTCATAGAGAATGATAGAGGACAGGGTAGCGAGGGCCAATGGTTGACGGTGTAGTCCAGGACCTCTCAGAGGAAGTAAGGACGGGAGCCATGGGGACATCTGTAACCGGGGTACCCAGGCTGTGGGAACTGCTAGAACAATAACTGGAAAGAGAGCAAATGTTTGATGCGTTCGAGAAGAAGCAGAAGGCTAGTATAACAGAATGAAATGTAGAGAGAGGGTGAAGTCAGAGAGGCTGCAAAAGACAGGTGGTGAATGCCAGCACTTCACAGGCCATAGTAAGGTGTTTTCTCTTTCTTTTTTTTTTTTTTGTTGTTGTTTTTGTTTTTGTTTTTTTCCTAAATTTTCTGGAAAGACATTGCCTGGGAAGTGCCATGGCCTAATTTACATTTTAAAAGAAATTCTGGCTGATAAATGAAGAGTGAAATATAAGAAGTCAAGGTAAAAGCTGAAAGACAGGCAGGAAGCTGTAATAGTGATCCAAGCAAGAGCTAATGATGGAGCAGAAAGGTAGCAGGTGAGATGCTGAGAGTTTTGATGCAAAAGACATGTTGATGCTATTACGAAAAAGGATTTGCTAATGGAGTTTGGCTGTTAGGACACCTAACACACACAGACCGGTAATAAAAAAGTTACGAGCAGAAAAGTTTCAGAATCCTAGATTTAAGCTAGAATTAATTAAAGCACTAATTAATGATCTTTATATAGATATTGTTTCCTATGTAATAGAAATATCTTACTTTATTAAGCTATTCTCTTTTTTATTAAAAATTATTTTTAATAACTTTGGAAACCTGAGTTATTCTATCTTTTCTTTATTCTCAGGCTGTGTCTTAAAATCCTGAGGAGCCAGAATCACCAAAATGCCAGTTTTCAGTAAAACTATCTATGTGAAATAGTGATAGGCATAGCAATTTAAGCTTACCATTGTCATGAAAAATTTGGCCGCGAAGTTATGTGTGGAGCAGTGAGACTTCTTCTGTCACTTCGGGCTACTTACCGCTATAATCAAGGATTCTTTCGCTTGCGGGGGTAGAGGTGAAAAGGCTCACTCTCCTCACCATCATATTCTGTTTTCGTTCTCCACTCTCTCCTCCCTGTTCCATTTCGCTCCACTCCCACACACCTTCTGATTAATCATTATCACTGTCCCATCTAATGCAGATACATGTTGGGTTGTGGGGGAGGGAAGGTAGTTTGATTAGCACTTTCATTCAATGTTGTAGATAAACATAGTAATGAAGAGCATAGATTTTGGAGCCACAGGGCATTAGGTTGGAACTGTCTCTACTAGTTATGAGCTTAGTGATTTGGGGTGACATAATTCATCTTTCTGAGCCTCCACATCCTCATCTGTAAAATGAAGTGATTTCTAACTTCAGTTACAGTTAATTGAGATTACGACTATAAAGTATCAGACATAGTAGATGTTCAATAAGCGACAGCAATTGTAATTACAACTATATTTTCTTTGCATATCTTTATTCAATAATTTTCACATTTTTAATATAATAGTTTAAGGGCAAAGGGATTTAAGTCAGACTGCCTGGGTTTAAATCATAGCTTTATTGCATATAAGATTTATGACCTTGGATATAATTTTAAACCTATTCTCACTTTGTTGAAATAAATTTGTTGAAATAAAAATATCAACTCCATTGGACTGGAGTAAGGATTAAATTTAGAGCATAAGATATATAAAGACTGTATGAAGGCATAGTACTTCACATATAAAACTACTATTATATAAGTCAAAAACTACAAATGGTTGAACTCAATTTCTCGTTTGAAAAGTATAATTAAAAACTAAAATAGTGTGCTTAGCTTTTTTATTTTTATTCATTATAAATCAGGTAAATTTGCATAATCCGAGCCAGGGAGTTCTTTAAAATGAGTAGTAGTTTTATTCTGTTAGTCATAAAAAGAAGAAGTTTAGATATTGTCTGCTTAATTCATCTATGTTATTAAGCACATTGGCTTATTTAGGACCTCGAAATGAAATCCAATTATTTCATTTGCTTCTCTGAGAAATATCAAAATAACCAAATTGTTGTCAAATCCAGTTTTATTTTGAGTGTTTACTATATTTCTCTGACATTTTTGTTTACCCTCCTTATTTCTTTTTCTCTTTTCATTTCTCTTGATGTCTCATTTCTAAATTTCTTTCTCTTTCACTTCCTTACTGATAAAAACAATAATAACAATAAGTAAAACTTATGTTAAAAGTTGAGTAGTTTCATTTTCAGATAGAACTTGCTGGATTTTTTTTCTATTAGTCTTTGTTGTTATTCCAACCACTGGTATTCCCAGTATTATTCCCAAATTGGCAAATAACTGAGTGGTCAAGAGAAAAGCTATGGTATTGATGGTATAAAGTGACTTATTATTGTATATTAATTATGCTGGTAACATTACTTTTATTATTGGTATCAACCCAAACAATAACACTAATCTCATTATATGAACTTTGGTTTGTTATATTATTGGAACTTTCTTTCATTTTATAGCTGGCTTAAGTCCTGCTGAGATTCAGCAGTTATGGAAAGAAGTGACTGGAGTTCACAGTATGGAAGACAATGGCATTAAACATGGAGGGCTAGACCTCACTACTAACAATTCCTCCTCGACTACCTCCTCCACCATTTCCAAAGTGTCACCACCAATAACTCATCATTCCATAATGAATGGACAGTCTTCACATCTAAATGCAAGGCGAGACAGGTAAACCTCCTGGGATTTATTCTATGTTTATCTATCACCAAATTTTACTTTAACCATTGATAAAACTAATTATTATTTTTACTTAATAGGGGCAAAATATGTAAAACAACAAATTTTACCATTTTTAACTTAATCAGTTTAAAATAAAGATTATTTATTAATTTGAATTAATTCAAATAATTATAGATACATTTAAATAATAAATATGATAAAATTTATAAATATATAAAAACAAACAAACTATGGCTGCAACTTTCTGAATACATTTGACTCAAAATCCATAAATAAAAAAAATTTGATTTCAGTTATCAACACTGAGTACATTATGTAAATTTTTCAACTTACTGTTTTATTTTAAGTGTATAGAGACTGGCTTTGTTAAGAAGAGAACTCATGCACTTTCATTCATTTAGTTCCATTTATTCAGACATATGGCTATCTAAATCATGTTTTTAAAAGTAATTTACACACAATATATAAGCTAAAATATTGTTCATTCTGAAAAAAATATTTTTTAAAGATGAAACATAAGTGTAGGGTGTTTTTTAATGAAGTGGCTGAGGCTCATATAAATATATATATATATATAAATTCAAATTTAAGTATAGTGAAATGACAGTGTTCTGTTATAGAATATAAATATCTGTCTAGTTACAACAAATTTTTTCTCATAAGCAAACATTTTTTTCAAAGACACATTTAATTACAGTATAGTTTAAAATAGAATGTTATAATTTGGTGATGTTTCTGGTCGTCACTTGGATATCATGAAAAAATTTTGTTGTTAGCTTACATTATTATAAAATGTTACACCTCTGAATGCTTTCATACTGTCGTTTTATTTGAGATTAATTTCATGTTTATATATTTTAGAAGTTGGTTGATTTCTCTAGGATTCCTGTATGTGATATAGTACTTATCAAAAGTCTTCAATCATTGTGGATGAATATAACTAATAAACACTGTTCCAAAGTTGCATTTTTAAAATCAGCTGTTACAGTATAAATATATATCACAGATAAATATTCAATAATTTAAATGATTCTAAATGTCCATATTTTCTTTAAAAAGAGCATCTCAAAAATCTTATTACTCACAATAATATAGGTTGGTTTTTTTCACTTGACCACATATGAATATCTATTTTTTTATTTAGAGGTAAATGTAATATTAAGGTCATATGGCAGGATTAGCATATGATATTATACAGTCCCCTTAGTTTTTCATCCTTTATTAACAGTCATCTTTGGCTCTATTTCTCCTCTAATTGGAACATCATCTAGCCTTGGCAGTTGAACTATTCAATAGAACGATTAAATTTTTCTGACTGCTCTGAGCTGAATTGACCTGTTTTGACCTGTTTGTCACCGATCGTAACCTGACAGGAGCTAGCAGCCTGCAACAATTATGGCTTCTTGAAATGAATCTGATGCCGTGTTCTTTTCCTACAGCTCATCACATGAGGAGACTGGGGCCTCTCACACTCTCTATGGTCATGGAGTTTGCAAATGGCCAGGCTGTGAAAGCATTTGTGAAGATTTTGGACAGTTTTTAAAGTAGGTGTTTTATATATTTTTAAGGGATGGAGTGGAATATATGGGAGTTTTAGGCACGTTGTTGTAAATAAGCCAAAGAAAGCTGAAGGAGAAAAGTCCATAATGAAGCACACTTTAAGTTTTCTGTCTGTTCCAACAAGTGGGTTAGTAAAGTCAGGCTGAAAAGGTTAACTCTTTATCCTTACCATTCAATATAAGTCTTTGAATGAATGAAAAATATTAGCCGACTATAATAGCATCAATAATTGAAAGACATGTTTTCAAGGTTTGCTTAAATTTCAAATTTTCAATAAAAATTTCAAGTAAAATTACGTGGAGTCATATAATATATATGTGTTTTTAAACAAGCAGACATTTCCTAGGTTTACTTTATAATTGCAGACTCTACTTTACTTACTTCCCTTACTTTAAATAGTGATATTTAAAATGCGTATTTAAGAAGAATAAAGAAATGAAGGTTAATAGGAGATAAAGCTTTAAAATAACATATTTCATCTACGTTGATACTTCTTGCCCTCATAATCATAAAAAAACATAAATGGTCGTATGTTTGTGTGATAGGTTCTATGACTTCTCAAGCTTAAAATCCAAACTTGGTGTATTCTTAATTTCTTCATCCGGTGACATTTTTTTTTAATTCTTAAAAGTTCTTTTTCAAATGAGGATATGCATCTCTCATGAAATATTTTCCATGCACAATTTCAGTATACAAGAGATTTAAACAGAGAGCTATAGATAGGTTTATGGAGATAAGTAACTTCACAGGCTGAGACTCTTATGTTGTCATGGAGCAGCTAACAGGGTGAATGAACTGTTTCATGCTTCATCAACAATTAAGTTAATTAGCTCATTTGAAATTGCACTGCTTTGTCGCCAGGATGTTGGCAGAAACATCAAAAAGATGTGTTTACAAATGGCAGACTGCGAGGTATAGAGCAAAAGCACCTTAACAACAAGGTACAAGTACTTGGCATCATAATAATTTTATAACTAAATTACAGTAAGACTTCCAAAAGGATTTTTTTGAAAATCTTTTCTTGTTAATGACTAATTAAAAGAAAATTTGATTTCTCTACTACTATGGCTTTTTTAAACGTTCTGAAATGAAAATGTGCACTCCTATTATACCAAACAGCTGTGAGCTACCATTTTGTTGGGTGTGAAACTTATTTGACTGTTCTTGGCAAAGAGAGCATTTGAAGTGTTAGGTAACTTTGTTAAAGTTTTTCTCTAAGAAAAATAACATTAGTTAAAATAAAGACAGAATATAGCCATAATAATTCTTTCAACAACTAATTTCATATTTCTTCATTTGGATATGCTAGTAAGTTTTAATCTGTTATATTATTCCTTATATTTAAGATTATTTATGGAACTATTATTTGTATCTCTTCAGTATGGTAATTTAAACTGTAGAATTAGCCCAATCACCACACATTTTATTGCTCCAAGTTGTTCTTTCTAACAAAATTCAAAATAAATCTTTAAGAAAAATATACATACTCTTCCTTCAGTATGATTTCCTTTATAACACATGGAAATAAGCATTTTTATTCATCTCAAATACTTATATATGCTTTTATTACTAACAAGCAGATGAATAGGAACCCTCATTTTCCTTTCTATGCTTCTTTTTTTATAATCATGCTAGTATATTTTAGAATGAAAAATTACAATTAAAAAATAATTTTCTTTCAATTAAATATTAACTTTGGTTCCAAAGAGTGACCATTTTTCCAAACCATTAACTTTATAGGGATGACAGAACAAATGACAGTAAATTTTAAAGCCTTTCTTTCCATTCATTTTTGTTATGATATGCTTTAGATTCCCTAACTCAAAGATCTGTGGTAATTTCTATTAATTGGGTTAATGCCAGTACACTGTACTGAAATGAAATATTAATTAGACATATTTCTGTACTGGTATTGTGTTTTACTTAAAATGTATGGGAACTTTGAAGAGAAATAAAACAATAATTTTATTAAATTAATTTCAGTTATTCAGAAAAAAGTTTACTTAGTGTCTGTGTGGAAAGTGAAATGAAGTCACACCACTAATACAGACTTTTTTGGAAAGAAGATTTAGCTTTTTTTTTAATAGTGCAGAGAATTGAGAGTCTTGGAACAAAAGTGTCAGACAAGTCCAAGCTGTGAAAGGTTTCAGCTCTGAGTTTTCTTGTTTATCCATTTTATGGAAATTTTATAGCCAGTGTTTATTATGAAAGTTGTTTTTGAGAAAATATTTTTGTGCCATTTTTTTTCCTAAAATGCATTAGAAATAAATTGTATAACTTGAGCTTTACTTGGGTATCAGACAACTTATCTATTGGTTCGAAATAAAAGTAAACTATCTATAATCACTTAATTTGTTAAATAAGGATAATAAAAAATGTAAATGTGTTGAGTCCCGAATTCTCTTTTTCACATTACATTTCCAAATTTGTAGATTCTCCAATTTTGCCCAGCACCACATGAAAAGCCATCAGAGTTGCTTCCTTCATAGTCATATTTGTACATACGTACATATATACATATATACTTCAATATTCAACTGAAGTATTATTTCCTACTGAATAAAAATACTTAGGAGTAAGTTAGAAACTCTTATCTGTAACAGCCAAGATAAAAGCAGAAAAATAAAAGATGAAGAAAGGCTAAGCTAAAAAAACAGGTGTTTAGCAAAATTTTTGAATGTTGTTGTAAAGTAGGTGTTGACAGACGCTAAGCATTTGTCTAAGCACTAATTGAAGATCTCATTAGATCACTAAAACCTAAATACTAGCTCTTCATTAATGTCTTGAAAGTGTCAGTGTAATAACATCTGACAAAACTTTAATACAGTTTGGCTGCAAAGTAAATTATCATTCCCTAGACCTAAATCAGCTTAAATGTGGATAGAGTGAGTTTTAGAGCTAAAACCAAAAGTTCTACAGTATAACACGTCCATTAGCAGACAAGTGTTCTTGAATCTGCATGTGCAGATGCCAGCAGATAAAACATGGTCTGAGATACAAAGATGGATATGATGTACTTTCTTTGAAGAAAGGCAGAATGGTCAAGGCATGTAAAAACTATTAGTATATTAAAGAGTAATAAGTTAATGATAAGTGAATTAAGTTTATTTACAAAGTAAATTTTTAAGGCTTGATATTGTATAAAGAGCAACAAAAAAGGTAGCGGGAGAAGTTTATTTAATGGAAATTTGTTGTATTTTTTTCTTGCAGCTGACTACTCGAAAATTGTACTTTTACTTACAATGTATTGTCTATTTCTTTGTCTTTGACTAGGCAGCATGGCTGCAAAATTATGACCTCAAGAAAGCATTCTTTGAACTTGTCAGAATGTTGTTTCTTTTCGTGACAGTGCCCCCATCTCTCAAAACTAAGGCATCTCACATAATCAGCTAAATGAATAGTGACAGCTAACATTTTGTATTTAAACTCCTGTCAGTGTTTAAACATAAAAAGCTTGATGCAAAATAAATCAAACACCAGTGATATGCAAGTGAAACATTTTGTTAAAATGGTCTCCAACATAGTTGGATTTAAGTCTGATCCCTTTTAGCTTATAAAATGCTATAACTTTAAATGAATTTGAAAAATCCAGAGGTTAAAATTGAATTGCTAAGGTAGGGTGTATATAATTTAAGTTACCAAACACATTCATAACTTAAAAGCTCTGTTAAAGAGAATTATGTATTAAATAAACTGGAAGGATCTTTTCCTATTTTTCATCTTTCTGAAATGCTTGCTTAATTGTTTTTAGAAAGAATTTGACTCCCTATTTATGTTTTTTTTTCCAGTCCAGACTACCTACCTAGCACAGAGATTCAATGCAGTTTTGAAAGAACGTCAGTCAACCACATCATTTATTCCATTTTGAAAACAAAAATCAATATACCTATATAAAGTGACCCATAAATTAGAACTGGCTCACACAATGTTTGTTCAGTGCCGCCTTTCTGAAGGCACCCTTTGCATTTTTTCTTCACTTCTCTGTTTGAACTGCAGTCTCGGTAAGAGGCTCATTAGGGGACATTAGGGACTGGAGCTAACCAGAATTCCAGAGCTTGCTTTGCTCTTATTAATGCATAGTAGAGTAGAATGCATTTAAATATTTCATAGACATTCAGTAATTTGTGTGTAATCGCCTTGTTAGCAGAACAGTAGAACAGGCCTGTGAAATGGTGTTAGTGATTGCATGAGTAATTTACAGACCTTTGCCATCAGGAAGAGTATTATTGTTGGCCAGTATGAAGCTGTGAAATAGAACTATCAATAAATAAAAAAAAGAAACTTAATAAAGATTTTGTAACAAGCATCTTCAGAGATAACAATCCCACTTGGTCCTTTATAAGCAGCTATAATTTATGACATAGGCAATATATCAAATGCATAAGATAGTATTATGGAGCAGTCATATGAAAAGGGTATTTGCAACATTAGTTCCAACTTCCTGCAAGGGACGTGATTAAATGATTAATGAAATGTCCCTTTGCATATGCATTTTGAAACAGCAATTAGGCACTGACTGAGAAAATCCACCAATCCTCTCATTTTTCAGTATTATCTCATTCTTGATTTATAAATCATAGAGAATTTGAACAGCAATATGTGTAGTTTCTGAGATAGTTATAAAAACATAAAAGAATAATTTGGGCACAAAATAATCATAAATACATAAATTCATAATTTACTATTAATATTCAGCCTATTTATTTAGTCTTATTACATTGTATTTATATCCGACACTATTTCTGTCCTTTGATTGGCATAATTAAGTAGAGAGAATGAATAGGAACTATTATTTTACATATCACTGGTAAACAATAGCGAGGAAAGGAGAAGGGAGATGTGGCAGAGGTATGTATGTGTTTTTCAAGTTCTCAGTAATCCACTGGAGGCTGTTCTATAAATGATCATTGAAGGGCTGCAAGCTAGCCTATAATTACAGGAAAGAAAGTGGCAGCTCTGGCATTTCATAACTATGTGTCCTCGAAAAGTGCTTTGTGAGTTTGTCACCAATGATAATTTAGATAGAGGCTCATTACTGAACATCACAACACTTTAAAAACCTTTCGCCTTCATACAGCAGAATAAAGGACTATTTTAATGGCAAGGTTCTTTTGTGTTTCACTGAAAAATTCAATCAAGACAAAACCTCATTGACTATTATTGTAGTCTACAGTCTCTATTCTAATAAAAGCTGCGTAGATAAATTGAATAGGTCTCTAAGACCCAAGATGCAAACATTTTGTACTTTTTTTAGTCCTTTAAATATAGAACAATAATTATCACTAAGAAGTAAACAAAAGTGAAAAACCTTTTAAAAAGTGATTTCATGCAAAAATAAATATGTTATACTGAATATATCTTTTCTTGTGAGGCTGTATATTCTCTTATCTTGCTCCATTTTACATACTAAGCTTTGTGTATAGCTGAAGCATTCATAAAAATGTTCATCATTTAGACTGATTGTGGAATAAATATATGTGTGTTTCCCACATATACATTTAAGAACACAACTGCCATTGTAGTACACTGATAGAAAATTGCTTTATTTTCATTAAAAATTGGGGGAAAAATACTTAAAAAAAATTTTTAAAGACCCTATTTTGTAGGAATTAGTGATACTTTACATTATAAGCTAATCCCTGGTTTGCTCTAGCATTTCATGCCTCTTTTCAAGAAAGTGTGAGTGAATTTTAGTTCTCATTTCAGTTAGATTAATAACAGAACTGAACAGACCTGAGTTTGGGGCAAATGAGTATAGTGGAAGTGCCTCTCCTGAACTCTAAACACACATCTCAAACATGACCTCATACACCTCACTATTTTAGTCTGCAGTTTCCCTTCAACCAAGAATGACAATTGCATAAAGATGCATGGAGATTTTGATGTTATGATCAATGAGAAGGTATTAAAACTGATTTAATTTTTCAAGGGAAAGGGTAGACCAGAACAAAGGTTTCTAATTGCTGAATCTAGATCAACTATCAAATAAACCTACAAATTTATAAATTAGTTCTGTCTCAGAAACATCATTTTGATGCTTCTTCAATATATAGTTTTTTCTGCTTCATTATTAATTTTAAGAAGTATAGGTAAATAATTTGAATGGGCACAAAAACTTATTTGTTGAATTTGGTATACTGATTTTAAGGCTATACTAAGCTTTTTTAGGCTATTATTCCATTCTAAATGATACTTTAGCCCAGATGGATAAATATAAAAATTTTTACTTAATTTTGTGAATATTCTGTTAAATGTTTCAATTACATGCATTGGTATAAATACCTCTTAAATTGCTGACTTTGGTGAAATAGACACACCAAAGAATGTTAAATTACTTGAAGATTATTTTTTTAATTTTAGGAGGCAGCAAATATATATTACAAATTGCAAAGTATATATTTCTGAATATTTTCATGTTCATTGGAGATGCTCTACTAAACTATTTTTGATGTATTAATATATCACTCATTAAAGAGATCTTTTAAAAGATTTTGTAATAATAACAAATAATGATAATTGACTAATATATATTTAAGAGGAGAGTATGGTCCTAAGAATGCCTTATCTTTCACCACTTTTGTAAAGATTAGGTTAGGTGTCTCCCAAATAGGACACTAGATATAAAATGTCAATCTTTTGCTTCTGATTATCAGAATCATCAATGTACTTTATTTATCAGAAACAGCAAGCAACCATTCTTCATAGGTATTTTTGGTTCCATGAGATGATGATTAGCCGTATTTACATAATTCACACCACATCCTGGTGATATAAGACATTGCTCACTAAAAAACATCATAAGAACCACAAACTGTTTTAACAGAAATGAAATAGAGAATTGCCTTTGTTCTCTTTAGAATTATTTTTGGTTTATATATTTATAAGGTGCCCTTTTAAAAAATGTCATGAGTGTATGAAGTAAATCTAGTAATTTACTATTATTCTATAAATGGTTTGGAGAAAGAATTTTTTTGTAATAACTGATAAGCTTAGAGACAATGACATTTTCTGTTATCTGAAAGGTCTCTTTATATTACATAAATAATTTTCACTAAACACATAAGCATACTTAATTTTTTGCTATATAGTTTTAAGGTCTTCCTTTTGCCACTTTAGAGGAATACAAGACTCGATGTAAGTGCTTTTTATGTAGAGCATATGCCACCACATAGACATTTCTCAACATTCTGTTTTGTGTTTATGTTTGTTTAGGCACCTTAACAATGAACATGCATTGGATGACCGAAGCACTGCCCAGTGTCGAGTGCAAATGCAGGTGGTACAACAGTTAGAAATACAGGTTTGTCAAATGCTCCTCCCTAAATGGACTCCTTTCTCAGATTTCTAGAGGCTTAAATTTAGTAATGAGTAGATTCTGAGTTGTTGTTTTTTTTTTTTTTAACACAATGCCTAATAGAAATAAATGAAATTTTAGATTGTTTATAATGATGGCAATGATTGAATAACTCGGGGTAGATTTATAAAGTATCATGTAGAATTATATAACCTTTAGACTATATCATATACATTTGGATATGAGTCAAATCTAAGCTTTCTCTAATAGAGGTTAGACCAAAACCCCCAATTGAATATGACTTTTATTGTGGAAACAGTTTTTACATGAGCTAATTTTCATTTTTTCATTAGATTGTATATTATAGCAAAAGGTCTATACAGCATCGTGCCTGTAATATAATATCCTGAGAAAAACTTTTTTCTTTCTTATCTCTAGTGTATTTTTAATTTAAGAACTTAACACAAATTTTTAAGACTCATTTTTACTGGAGTAATGGCAAACCATTTATAATATCACAGATGATAATATATGTATTGTATCAAATGCTGTTAATTTAAGTTAAAAAAAACATTTTAGTTAATATTGAAACAGTATTTGACCAAAAAATTAATAGAACTCATAAAACTGATTAGAAAGCAATTATATTACCATAAATGTCATTCTTATTATGTTTTTATTCTTTAAGACTTCCTCTGATATTTCATCTTAAAGTTTATTTTTTCTCAATCAAATCAATATTTTGTTTCATTTAATTCAACATACATTTCTCACACATTACTATGTCTTGAATTGTTTTAAATCTATCAAGTCATAGCATTTTTCCAGAGAGCTGCTAAAAATATTTTATTTTGACTTGTAAAATAATCAAGAACACACAAAAGCATCATTACAGATGTAGTTCTAAAAAGTTTTTCGTAAACCTGTTTACCATTTATAAAAGGTAGAGTAAAACAGAAGCGTTCGGCTGATGACTGACTATACAGTGTGCAGTGTGACCAATTATGACTTTTTTTTCTGCTGTGTCTGACTGATGGAAAAGTAAGGTCCATCACTTGTAATGAGACCCAGTGCAAGTGTAGATGCTGCCTCTGTGGCAGAGTTCAGCATTTCATACTGCCTGGTCTCTGTCACTCTATTGAATTAGATTGATGATGGCAGATTGCAGGGGGCACTAACTGGACCTCAGTGGGAATGCATGAAGTGTGTAGACAATCCTGGCAGGCACTTTGCTTTGAGAACCCTTCACCCCTTCACAGTTGTTGGCACTAGTCCATTGCTAACAGTGTCCACAGGACTTTAAAGAGACACCACGGGCCTTCTAATTTATGGTTTCAGTAACTTGTTACTGTCGAGGCAACTGTGACCTCAATTCTCTTATTGACAAAAAGATGAAGTGTTATTTGTTTTCTCTGACCTTTTAACATAAGGAAAGCTATAAAAGTTTTTTCCTCCTCCATAGCTAAAGTTGCATTTTCTCCCAGATGTTCCTACTAACACAGACTTTTATAAGCAGGAATTATTACTCTGAGACAATAAGATGTATCACTGCAATAAAATAGCTGTATCAGTCATTTCTAAACTGCTTCTGATCTCACGCTTTCTTAACAGCTTTCTAAAGAACGCGAACGTCTTCAAGCAATGATGACCCACTTGCACATGCGACCCTCAGAACCCAAACCATCTCCCAAACCTGTAAGTGCATATTGCTTTATAAACAGTAAATAGCTCTACTGATGTAACAGACTAAGAAAATGAACAATTTAGCGACAGTTAGAAAACAATGAGTGTGCTGAAAAATATGGCAATAAAATGAAAGCAAAATGCAATCGCTTGTCAAATTGTATGTTTCTTTTAAAGTAATGCTATCTTTTACAAAATCTATCCAATCTGCACCATGGGTGACACTAAACAAAGTACATCTATCAGTGCACAAATCACTGCCTTGAGGCTGAAGCCTGAGAGAATATCTTTCTGTGATAGGTTTACAGATATTAAAAGGAAACCCACTTTGAGCAACTGAAAAGCAGTAACAGTATACAAATCACAAATAGAAGGGATGTGGTATGCCAAAGAGGACTTAGATCAATCATAAGATAGACATAAA
>CM057393.1:23820000-23847500 GCA_030015415.1 Cynopterus sphinx | reverse complement strand
CTATATTTTGATTTTAATACTTAAAAAAAGTTAAGATTTTTCTCTTTGATTAAGTACGATCAATAATGTAGTATGTTTGGCTGCCTTATTAAGCAGGATGATTTTTGCCGCCCTTTTTCTCCTCTTCTGTCTGATTTAGAATGCAGTACGTCATAATCTCAGCCTGCACAAGTGTTTTGTTCGAGTAGAAAATGTTAAAGGAGCAGTATGGACTGTGGATGAAGTAGAATACCAGAAGCGAAGGTCACAAAAGATAACAGGGTATGATTGTGATTGTGATCATTTTGCAATCCTTCATCCTCCAGAAAAAGTTAATACTTTAAGTTGGGGATGGGGTGTGGAGATGGTTAGCTAATGGTATGCTAACAGTCCCTTGTTGGTGAATGGGCATAATCAACAGTATCCTACCAATTGTTTTTCCACAAAAATAACCACAAGATTGTTTTGGTTACTGTTCTCACGGATTCAGCATTCTATTTGTATCAAAAAAATATTTTTCAGGATGTAACATGCTTTCTAGGAGACACCTCCCTGTTTTCAGACAATACCATAACCTCTAACAGAGTACAAAAGACTATTTTAAAAATAAAGCTAATGTTGCAGACACTGGTATTCCTAAATAGGATATTTTTGTGAAGAATTTATGAAAAGACTTCATTAAAAAATAGCGATTTTTGTTTTCCAGGTGCTCTTTATTTTCCAGACCAAACTTTATTACTTGGCCCCACCCTGTCTTTTCCCCCAGCCATGTCAGCTGTCCATTCAGTGCAAAGAGCAAGATATAGTAGCGTCAGAAAATTACTGCCTGGGAAGTTCGAAATCAATATTTTTGTTCCTAAGGAATGAGACTGCCGAATATAAGTCAGAAATGTAACAGAATACGTTATGTGCCTAACAAATTAACTTCATGTAGCATTTACCTGCTCTCCCCCAAAACAGTACTGCCCTCTGTGAAGACATGATTTAATGTATTTTATCTATTGGCCCTTCACTTTTGATTTCTGCAGTCAAGTATGTGCTAATGTCTGCATTCAAGAAATAGTTAATCCATTATGTTGTCATTTAATTAACTATGGTAATTTGTTATGTTAATTCATGGTGTTCTAGAAATTAACAATTAATTATTTCCTGATTGCATCAAATTAGTAACATTGTTGTATATTTACATTTTTAAAATTTTATATGAATGTTGTTCTTCTTGGCAATAAAACCTTCACGTAGCTAGGAACAGGTCATGCCTCACTTGGCCTGCACACCGTAGTCTAATGGTTCATTATATCCCTGGACCAAGTCGATATATAACATATGGAGAATTATGTATTTGAACTTGGTCACCTAATTTCTGTGGCCTTAGATATATCCACTCTGGACTAGTAGTGTGAGAAAACAAGCCAGAGATATGGTTTTTAGCTCAGATTATGGCTATTTACATATTTTTTATTTTGATTTATAAATCATCTTAATTTTTTTTCTTCCAGAAGCCCAACCTTAGTAAAAAATATACCTACCAGTTTAGGCTATGGAGCAGCCCTTAATGCCAGTTTGCAGGTAATGTTATTAAATGCACCTTTCCATTGTTCCTGTGTTTGAACGCTTTGGCTTTTTAAAATTTTTGTCGTGACTTTGTTTGTATTTAGGTTAGATTGTGATTGTTCTTTATAGTTGGTTTATCGTCTAAGTAAGTTGTGGTACCTAGTACTGTAGAAAGCACTGGTTCTAATTCAAGATACTTTTGATGTGAAGAAGCAAGAAGGACACCCTGTGGCAAAATCTGGAACACTCAGTTTTTCTGCAAATGCTAGATTGATGGAAGCTTTTGCAAATGCATGTGGCTATGCATTAATATTTATCCAGGCTGTCATAAATGATTTCACATCATAGTGTTGGGGAACATGGTGCTTGTGGCAAAAACTTTAAAGTTTAATTATAATATATAATTTTTATGCAGAGGAGGCAAATGTCAGGACTTCTTTATTTTGAGTTAAGTTCTGGTCATTTTTTAAAAAGCAGAGCAACTGCTTATATTATCTAGGCTTTTCTCAGTACATGTGAGGGTACAACATTCCATTTCACGGAAGAATGAAACACGAATGAAAAAAGTTTTTTGGGGAGAACTATTATTTATATTTTCACATCACATTTAATTTCCTTGCTATCTCTGCAACAAGTTGCCAATTAGATATATTTGTCCTTGCCATGCATTTTATTTAAATAATGCTAAAAGGTCTACATTATGATTCAAACCCATTAAAAGAAGATATCCATTTCAAAAGTTACTTTAAAGGGCATTTCAAAGGTTGTTTTACACCCTCTTTATTTCACTAGGCTGCCTTGGCAGAGAGCAGTTTACCTTTGCTCAGTAACCCGGGACTGATCAATAATGCATCCAGTGGCCTCCTGCAGGCTGTCCATGAAGATCTCAATGGCTCCCTGGATCACATCGACAGCAATGGGAACAGCAGTCCAGGCTGCTCACCTCAGTCGCACATGTAAGTGTGGTTAACCGACTCCATTAAAGGAAGAGCCTATATTCATCTGCTTCTAAAATGATGTGTAGAACTGAAGTTTTAAATGATGCATAAGTAAAAAATACAAGTTTAAGTAGAGTTAAATTGCACTATTTTCGTGATGTGAAAAAGTGTATCAAATCAGTTTTAAGACATCTTGAAAAATTTCTCCAATGTCTTATAATTATTGAACTAGCAGTGCTCTACAAATTCTTAGTACTACTAACATTCTTTGGGGTGTAAAGCAGAGTCTGCGCCTACATCTTATTGGTCATTATCATGGTTTGGTTTGTATGGTACAGTAAGAATATTCCTGATGGAATACGTTGTCGTAATTTTTTCTACAATTATAGGTCTCTAAACCATTTATGAACTATAGTCAAGATATGGCCCATTTTTATAAACCATAAAATGTGAAGTTTAACTGTTACCCACAGTTTACATAGAAGGCAGTAAAGTGTGACTTTTTGCCTATCTTATAAATCAGTGTAATTACATATTCAACTTAATTACTGGTGCGTCTGTATTAGCAAGGTTTATGTATTATATTTTATGCAAGACTACGATTCCTATTAATATTTAGCAGCTAACTATATCATTAATTACTCTAAAATCTTTTCCCCTACCATCTTTTTAACGGAGCCTAGAGAGTAGATGTATTAAAAATTGATGTATTGTGGATTTCAGAAATGTGTATGACAGTTTAAAAAATGCCTGGCCTTATTCAAAAGGCTAAGCATATCAGTTTCTTGTTTACTAGAAAATACTGACCTCAGTAGAACCTAAAATTCAGAGGAAAAAATTAGAATCTGAATAATAAAGTGTATACCCTATTCAGTTGTTAGGATGAGTTACAACTTAAGTTTATCTGTACTTCGTAAAGTTAAGCATCATATACCTCTAATTTCAAGTCATTGAGATAAGCATATTGCTTTCTCTAATTTTTTGTATTTTCTTCCCTCATTTTTGCATTACATATCTAGTCGAAGATGTGGCAGATAAATGTGGTCTTTATATGTGCCTATTTTCATTTGACCTTTCACAGAATATTATTTTTGTTGACTTTTGAAACATCTTATTCTATTTGACATATTAATGTCTTTAAGACCATGGCCTAATTGCTTTATAGCACTTTTACTCTATCACCTTTGTGAAAAACACACTGTACATTAATGTGCTTTATCAGGTTCCAAACCATTACTTTTTCAAAATGGAAAAATTTGTCTTTTGGAAGTGTCTTTAGATGTATTAAATAATACAAAAGAAGTAATAAAACTTGAAGTAGAAAGAACATGAATATATGCTCTTGAGAATAGCAGTATTCTAAAACAAGGAAAGTGAGCAATCAGACAAAAGTTTTTATATCCCTGATTTATCCTATCAGCCAGGCAGTAGGTAGCTTGAGGCCTTTTACTTTCAGCAGTTCTCCTGAGTATGCTAATGCTCACTCCCTGTATAAAATGCTAAAACAATAAAACTATAAAGAGCAAACAAGAGTTAGATCCTGTTTTCCTCCTTTAAAAAAAAAGACCTATGTTAGAGATATGAAAGACATTCATAAGAAAAGTGTTTAAGCTGCTGATGCAACTCCCTGTGCTAATATGCAGTATATACTGTTTGCTATGGACCATATATAGAGGATACATAGAGGAGTATATATTTTTTTTTAATGTAAGTTAAGTTGGTATTAAAATAAAAAATTTACGATTCAACAAAATAGTTTATTAAACATTATATTTTAGAACTTGAAATAATATTAAGCTAAATCTAGCATTGTTAGGTTAATAGTATTTTTTATATGGCAATTGGCATTTCAATTCTTCGTTTTATTATTAATTTAGCTGTAGTTTAAATGGGACATAACTCAGAGAAAAAATATTATGTTTGAAACAATATATAAAAATTGCAATGCCTGATGAACAAACAGTATGACTTTAGAAAATTAAAATGTCAGTATATTATAATTTTTATGCTTACATTAATTAGTGCATGTAAAAAATATTTGTGTGTATTTTTCTCAGATAAAAGAAACGTTTCCCTCAGCTTGATGGAAATATATTTCAGAAAAGATAAAAATTAGAAGAAGACCACATTTTGTCCTTTCCTAATTTATGTAAATTATTATTAAAATTTTAATTATCGTGAAAAAATATTGAGTTAACATTCATTCTTTGAATCAGTTTCTGCTGCTGTCATTAACTTTTTCTGCATAAGATGTCAAATATTGTTGACAGAAAGTCATTTCAATATTCTATATCATCATTTTTATAGAGTTTTTAGATACTTCTACTTAAAACTATTAGGCGTTTTATGTATAGTGTGAGGCAAGAAAAAATATCTTGATCAAAATGTGGCCACATTTAATGAATGTACTTCAAAGTACTTTGAAAAATAAATGGAAGTGAAAGAATTTTTAAAACATTTAAATAGCATACTATGTGTCCTGAAATGAAGTCATGGTATTTGTTGTTATTTTGGAGGAGAGTAGTTATGCTGATGCAATTAGAAACTAGAAACAGAAAGGCCTGGTGGTATCAGTAGTGTATGGGCTTTGGTAACAGACTGTAGGGCTTCTAGTCTCAGATAAAGCACTTACTAGCTGAATAAAATTAATTTTTTTTTCCCTGAGTTTTCTGAGCTGAAAATGAGGTAAGTAGTAATACATACCTCATAGAACTCTTGCAGATGAAATAAGTACCTGGAACATCATAATTGCTCTTTGCATCTCTCATAGTGCTGTGTACACAGTTATTGGTTGATATTACCTCTTGTAATATCTGATTGTTACTTTAAATAACACTATAAACAATATTAAAATATTTCCCATCTTATATTTTTAAGCATTCTGTAAACCTGTTGTTGGTTTCCTTGACAATCCATTTTCTTTTCCTACCAACTCTTTATGTAATTCATATAGAGATCAGTTTACTCAGTCAGCAGGATAAGAGATTTTTGAGATAAGATGATGTTATCTGAGGTTGACTATGAGTAAGACAAGAACAATTCAAACAGGGTAATACCAACCCAGAGTAAGAACTTATGATATGTGCCTAGAAAATATTGACTATTAATTTTGATAGGAATTTAGAATATAAAAAGTAAAATAGAATTTAGAATATATGAAGTAGAACCAGAATGTTGAGTTTCTCAGATATTAAGCTATGAAGTTTGCTTTAGTCAGAACAGAGCCTGCTAATGTTATGAGCTTGAGTTTCCCAGAGCTGTGCTTTAGGTAGAGTAATCTGAGAATGTACTGGATGAGCCATGACCAAATGAAGCTTGTGCATGGTAGGATATGCTGGAGTTGAAAGAGACGGGAAGCAGAAGAAATTCTTACAATATGTAATATCTGACTTAACTACAAGACTGGGAATGAAGAGCAAGGAATTGACACAGGAAGTCTGTAAAAAGAAATATCAGAACAAGACAACTAACTGACTGATTGCCGGGGACAAAGAGAAAAATTAGGAAAAGTAATAACAACTTTAGAAACCTACAAAAAGCAATCATAAACACAAGAGGAGAGAGGTTCAAGAAGGAAAATAACAAGTTCAGCATTTTACTTGCTGAATTCAAGAACATAAATGTCCTAGATTCAGTACAAAACAAAACTAAAACTTTCTTTTTTTTAGTATTTTTATTCAACTCCACAATAGCCAAATTCTATACAGTAGAATATAGAAGTATTCCTAAGGTTGGTAGAGAAGATATTTTGATGCTTTAGTAGAATAGAAGAGCTATCGGTTAGTGCTTTTTATAGATTATTTGGTGGAACAAGAGATGTCAAATTATCATCCATATTTTTCATTTTGATGCCCCATATTTAATACTTTCCCTTCACTCCAACTTTTACAGTGCTTTTGCCATGCTAGTGCATTTATTTTGCCTTAAATATTTGCTTTTCTGCCCTTACTCTTTTCTGCTTTTCATCCTCTTTCCCTCACCTAAATTCTACCTTTCTTTAAGGGTCCAGTTGGCTTTCCCAAGTAGTTTTGCTGTCAGGACCCACACTATACACTTCTGAAGGGCTTACTCCTTATACTGCTATCCAGAACTAACACAATGTGTGTGAGCACATATATGTTTGTTTATGGGTGTATGCTTTTTTTTTGCAGATATCTCTAACTTAAGGACAGAGATTATATTTAGATATAATATAGTATATGTACCCCCTAACACATTATACCACACAAAATAAGCATTCAGTAATCATCTGATACTAAGTAGGAAGAATCAAATGAGAGGTGACAGCTTGACATGGTCTGACTTCATGAGGAAATACCTCCAAGTGTAAAATTCAAGATTGTCTTAGAACCCTGAAGAAGAAGGGAGAATAAGAGATTTTAGAAAAATGAGATAACTAAAGATAGTGTTCATCTTTATGAGGGAGCAAAGAGATCTTTCTAAATATTGGTATAGTACACTTGTTGAAGATTTGGTTAATATGTATGTTATAATTGTCCAGATTATGTGAATACAGGGTGGCAGACCCCTTCACCTCATTTGTGATTATCCTCCCAGATCTTGTTAAATTTTAGTCATTTTATTGAAGGTGAATTTTAAAAGAAAAAAAATATATTGGGATCAATGCGGTAAAAGTCTGATGAATGTTCAAGGAGATTTTAGAAAAGAGTAGGAAACTTTAAAGCCAGGTGAAATAACATAGTTCTATATAAAAAGACATTTTTTTTGAGACTTGTTATGACTCTTTTCAATCAAATAGATTTTAAAAATGTTTATTTTCTTCTGCTGTTACAGAATTCTAGTAAAGGATACTTCCATTGAGAGTCTGAACTGTATCATTATGATTTTTACTGTTCTTCCTTTATGTAGCTCAGTGCCAATATTCTCAGATTACCCGAATTTTCAGAATTCTATAGAGTATGGATAAAATTACTTTAGATTTCTATTTTATATCGATCTTTGCCTCTTAAAAAGCTACTTAAAGAATTAGGATTAATGCTTGTATTCAGGTGGAAATAATGTAAATGTACTCTCTTTTCCCATGTGTTAGACTTAAATGAATGAAAAGAGAAGAAAACATTGAGAGAAGACCTGCAAGGTGAACTCGTAGTGGTAAAATCAATTCATTTCTTGTCTCCTTCCAAACTTGAGGCAAAAAGAAATCTTTAGTTCAGCTCACTTTTTGTTTTTATTAGCAGTTGCTTCTCCGTACTTTCAATATGTTGACTCAGATTTGCTTTCTTTTTCCTCTTGCAAAAATATTAAACGAGATTCTCATTTTTCTATTTCCAAATTTTGTTTCTAAAGATCAAAATGAATGCTCTTCCTGAGCTGGTTTTGTATTGAGGGCTTTACGTACAAAGCCTTCCATTGTCATGTTATTTTCTTTTCTGATTATTAGAGTCTCCTGCTATTAAGTTTTCAGATCATTTCTTATGTTTCACTCCTGAGTCCTCTTAGCCTCTATGTCACTTCATAGTTCTACTTGCTAATATTCTATATTAGTTGCTGGTGATTATTATTTTCTCCATCTTATTAAAGCAGATATTTGATGTTTGGGAGTTAATGATCTGTGTAAAACCAAAATCTAAATATGGTTTATATAAGACTAGAAAATATATTTGTATTCTTAGAAGCCAAAACTTTAGGATGAGGAAATCAAAGGCTGAAGCATCAGGTGAAATGAGTGGTGTAGTATTATTTCAGGACTGTAATGGAGATCACATTCACCTTTTTGATTAAATGTTTGAACACTTATTCTACATGCCCTAGAACTTTCTGTACATCTCATGTCCCAATCATTTTTATAACGTCCTCTGCCTCTTGAGAACCTCAGTTGTTATTATCATTCCAATTATAAACTTCAGCCTCTCCTGGCAATAATAGTTTGCAAGCAAGGACAGTAAGAAGGAATTTTCAGATTTCCATTTTATAAAACAGTTTTGAAAATCTAATATAAATTTTGAATTGTCATGAAGCATAATGAAATTATTATGTATATAATATTACCTCTCTTCTATTCTCTTTGGCTGTCTTAACATTTAAATTGCTATTTGTAGGTACATGTAGAATTTTCAGACCACTACACCTTTGGTTGGTGACATTTCATATAAAATCCCTACAGATCTTACATCTGTCTGTGGACAAAAGCATTTGAAATTGGCTCTGTATTTCAGAGGAAAGCAGTTGAAAGTGACTGACAACTTAGGCAATTGAAATGCTCCATCTCATTGTCTAAATGACTGTTAAACCTGCAGTATTTTTGCTGATATTTGGGATTGTTAAGATGCATTATAAAACTCTAAACATACTTTTTTTTTTTTGCTTTGCATATGTTTTCACAGATTTTTCTAATTCACAGCTTTTCAGTCATTTATTTTTTCCCCTAACATTTCTGGGCCTCATAATTTTTGTTCTGATTTAATTCCATTTTTATTTAATCTCTAAACTTTTTCATTAACTTTGCTAGTTAGCTTTGAGATCTCTTTCCAAAGTGATTGTAGAGAACTTATGATTATGCCAGCTCTTTATCATCTCATCTTTTTTTTCAAGTGCTACAAGTGTAGTTCAGCAGCTGCTGTTCTTTTTTACATTATTCCAGTCCCCATATGTGGCACTTATAACTCATTCTAGTTCCTCTTAATAAAAAGATCCTCCCAGAGGTACAGTGCCTTCAGCTGAAAGTGTTATATCCCCACCGTGCCAGTTGTGGAAATTGGTGGGTTCCTATAGGGTTTTGAAGGATTTTTATAGAACTATACAAACGATATGAATCCGCACAATTTAGGCAAAGTATGTCAGAAAACTTTTAGCTGACAGTATTGTCACTTACTGCTTCTGTTTTATATCTAAAGAAGACACTTCGTTAGAAGGTACACGTTCATTTGCACTAACACTAGTTGAGTCTTAGAAATTTTCTATCTCTAAGGGTCAGAAAGCCCTGGACTGAATTGTTTTAAAAAAAATGAATATTACTATTCAATATTAATTATTTTCTAATTCTAGTACCAGAGAAAATTGAAGGTTTTTACATACTCATATTGTGTTTTAACTTCAGCTTTTGACATGGCGCTTAGAAACTGGATGTATATTTGGTGAGAATAGGCATTTTATGACAAAAGACATCTATTATATAAAGTTAGCTATCGGTTCAGAATAGTATATAATATGAAGGTGATTTACATGATGAGACTATATTTTAATAAATATTAAAAGTGTATGCATTGTAACCACTTTGGCAGAATTTAAAATTGATCAGTCACACAAGTATCACAATATATTAAAATTGTTTGGCACCAAAATCATAATTTAAAACTTTATCTCAGGGTTCCTACATTCTACCAGCAGTTTCTCTCATCAAGACAAAATGTATTTATATGAACAACAGCTCACCAAATAGTTTAACATAACTAGTAGAAATTAACATTCTTTAGTTTGCTCAACATTGTCTTAACCTTTGAAGACTGAAAATAGAGTAACATTAACAAAACACTTAAAAGGCAGGAGCAAAAGTAATCATTGGTCACAGACTGTTACCTTAACTGTCGATAAATTTACATTTGTAACATTAAACCTAAGGTCCCTGTTGTTAATTACCAAGTCAAAGAAAGACAGAATGCAACACATTTAGAATAAAAGATAAATATTGTTTTGACTCCCTATTCCATTCTTATGTTTGGAACTGAGCATAGTGCAGGAGAAAACTTCATAAGAGTTTAATTTGAGCAAAGAAATAGTTCTGGCAAAGTAGCCAGTCTCAGAGATTAGACAGACCCAAAGACATTAACTATGTGTAATCCCGGTGGAGAGCAATATTCCACAGAAATATCCAAGAGACAGCTTCATCTAGAGCCAGCAGTGGAGGGGTGGCATCTCCTCGGGGCAAGTTGGCACAGGGAAATAAACTACATTCCAGAATAAAGAGTGAGTCACAACGTGAGATGGTGGCCAGTCATAGCCATCCAGCACCACTGTAGGACTTTAAGGTTAAAATCAGGTAGCCAGGACCCAAGGTATCCAGGAGGGAATTAAAGAGAAATGCGGATGCAAGCTTTGTGTTTCCATAAACCTATTATGACATTTTGACTGAAGCTTAGTCCAAGGAACAAGGCAAAAACACAATTCTGGGATGAATGGTTCAAAGGAGTTTTGTAACAGCAGCAAAGTTGACTGAATGGGCAGGTGTCAAGATGTAATTTAGCTTTCTTTTATTTCTCTCGCCAACTGATAAGATAGATTCATAGCTGAAAGTTCGTCGAAAGTTTCCTTTTCTGAGACACAAAATGTAATGGTACAAATTGTAACTCAACAGGAAACTATTTTGATTCTGAGATTGGATACTATCTATTTGTACTCATCTATGATCAGATAAATTAAATCTATATTTTAATTTTATTACAGCTATTTGGGTCATAGCTATCACTTTTATAAATCAAATGGAATGTTAAATCTTAAAGAATTTGTCATTGTGTTTTTTAATCAGCACTACAGCAGAACTATCTGAAACCATTTGGGAATAAGCCTTGAAATCATGTAAAATTCACTTTCTTTAAACAATGTTGAATAAATTTGAATAAATTTCAATATAATGCTAAAGGTAGGGCAAAAAATCTGAGAGAAATTTTGATATACATATATATGCAGGCATTTTTAAATATATTTTTTCTGTTTCTTAGGACTTCTTTTTGTTATATTTCTTAGAATTCTTGTTGACTTTAAGTGGCACTTTGGTCAGATCTGTTGGGATATAGGATTAGATTATGAACTGTATTCCTAAGACTGGCAATGTATCTTAGAAGATAAAATTTTAGTATAATTATCTGAAAATAATAATTCATTGCAATCGAACACTAAATTAATTTTTAAAGAAAATAGAATAAGAGTTTTAAATTTTATTAAATATATTAGAATCAAAGTTATATTCAAATTTTAAGAAGAAAAATTAAAATTTATTTGACTGTTTATCCTTAGTCAGGGTGAAAAGGTACTGGAAATTCAGTAGAGCATTTTCTATAGTTTTCTAAAGCAAACTATACAAGGTATATGTAGAATTGAGAAATCATCTGTTCACTTAAATTTTTCTATACTCTTTTAATGGTTGCACATTTCTGGGAATAGATATTTTTCTTTTCATCAAGAAATAAGCAGAATTTTTATCTGTTGAATTGGAATGATGATTCTGAGTACTTTCCTAATGGCAGCCATCCATAAACTATTCCAAGTGAAAACAAAGATCAATTCATTCAACACTAAAATTTTTGTTGTAAATATTATTTTAATTTACAAAAGAAAAAATCTTGAAAAATATTAAGTTGGAGTAATATTGAACCATACTAGTAAAGGTTTTTTTTTATAATTTCTTAATTGATAAAGTAAGAGCTAAGTTATTGTTTCTGGTTGTTTTTAATTTAGGTGGACTTTTATTCATGTCTGTAAATAAGAACTAAATATTTCTCTAATCTGTGCTTAAATTTAGAATATAAACTTTAGATTTCAGAGGGAGATATCAGGAGTAATGCTTCAAAGGAATAAAATCTTAAGTAAAATTAATTAAATAATTTTAAGACTGTATAAATAACCTTACATATTTATACTCCATACATATCACCAGTTAGCCTAAGATAAGCTCATTTTTAAAAATACTAACAATGTTTTCTTGTTTTCTTTTAAAAGTAAACTTTTCCATTTATAACTTTAGTTTCATTTCTTAGCTTATTTCTGTGATATATAAAACTAATATACTACCTAAACAAAATATTAGAAATGTTTAAGAAACATGAATTGTTTCTCATTTTAGTCTGACTATAAAAATGGAGAGAACTAAACTTGCAATTTATAAATCAACCATTAAATTCCAGATATAGATATTTTATTTTATTGTATATATACTAGAAGAAAATGAGTAAAATTGAATTTCTACATCCTTCATTTTTAATATGCTTTCTAAATTTCACCAGTTTTCTTTGAACAAAAATGACTTGAAAAGTTTTTGTTTGATGTGAATATTTTTTTTAGTATCAGTCAAAGGAGTTAGCTACTCAAAAATAACAAACAAATCTAAAAATTGAGTCTCATGAACCTAAATTTTTTCATCTTAATGAAGGATCCTTTGCTTATGTTTTAGAATTTATTTTACATCTTTAAAACAAAGATGCTTATATAGTTAAGCATGAGGGTTTTGTCATTAGCAAATTGGAACCATCTGAATAAAAATTTATTCAAACACACATGAAATTCATAGTTAATGTGCTAGTCATGTACTTTGATTTTTAAATGTTTACATACTAGTAGTTACCATTATTTATTCAACAGCTGAATAAATAAATGCCAAGTGCTGAATAAACATTGTACACAGTTAAAAGAAAACCCATTATCTGAGTAGTTTCTTTTAATTAGAAAATTTTCATACTATAATCCAAACATATGGAATGCAATGAACAGCATTAGCCTGTGACAATACTCAAGTCTATTCTGATACTTTTAAAAGTTATTAACCAACAAGTAAGATATAACAATAAATGAGATAAAAAAATTCATATGTTTATAAACATTTTATATTAGAGTTAACCAATATACCCCATGCGAGTTAAAGTTATCTAAATTAAGTGAAGTAGAAGTAAGGATCAAGAAACTTTAAAATCAAGGACTTGAATAAATATGTATTGAGTGGAAAATAGGTGCATGGATTAAGGGCTGCACATTTCAACTCATTCAATATGTTTCTTTTTGTTGTCTTAATGAGTATTTTGTTTGCTTTATTTCATTTTTTTCTTTTTTATTTATTTTAAAATTACAGTTGACAGCCTGTGTTATTTTACATTTTTTTCAGGTAGATAACATAATGGTTAAAAATTTATGTAATTTCTGAATTGATCCATACCCCTGATAATTCTGGCACCCACATGGCACCATACATAGTTATTACAATATTATTGACTATATTTCCTATGCCATGACTGTTTTGTAACTACAAATTTGTGCTTTCTAATTTAACTCTTTTACCCAGCCTCCCCAACGCCCACCTCACACACGCCCAATCTAGCAACCATCAGTTCATTCTCCATATCTATTAGTCTGTTTCTGTTTTGTTTATTTACTTTTGTTCTTTAGATACCACATATAAATGAGATCATATGGTATTTGCTTTGCTCTGGCTTATTCACTTAGCATAAAATCCTCTTAGTCTAATGTTGTCGCAAATGGTAAAATCTCATTCTTTTTTATGGACGAATAGTATTCCATTGTATATATGTACCACCTCTTCTTTATTTAGTCATCTATTGATGGACACTTAACTTTGATTCTGTGTCTTGACTATTGTAAATAATCCTGCAGTAAATATAAGGGTACATATATCTTTTTGAATTACTATTGTATTTCTTTGGATAAATACTCAGAAATGGAATTTCTGGGTCATAAGGTAGTTCTACTTTTAATTTTTTGAGGACCCTCCATACTATTTTTTATAGTGGCTGCACTAATTTGCAATCCAACCAATAGTGCACAAGGGCTTACTTTTCTCCACACCCTCATCAACACCTGTTATTTGTTGATTTATTGATGACAGCCATTCTGACAGGTGTGAGGTAATATCTCATTGTGGATTTAATTTGCATTTCTCTTATGATTGGTGACATGAGCATCTTTTCATATGTCTGTTAGACATCTGTATGTCTTGTGTTTGGAGAAAAGTCTATTCAGGTCCTCTGCCCATTTTTAAGTAGATTGTTCATTTTTTCAATGCTGAGTTGTATGAGTTCTTTGTAAATTTTGTATGTTAATGCCTTCTTGGATTTATCACTGGCAAATATCTTCTCCCATTCAGTAGATTGTCTTTTTGTTTTGTTGATGTTTCCTTTGTATGCAAATACTTTTTAATTTGATGTAGTCATACTTGTTTACTTTTACTTTTGTTTCCCTTGCCCAAAGAGATATATCAGAAAAAAAAATACTACCGTGAGCAATGTCAGAGGGTTCATAGTCTATGTTTTTTTCCTAAGAGTTTTATGATTTCAGGTCTTACATTTAAGTCTTTAATCCATTTTGAATTTACTGTATATGTTGTAATGAGGTTGTCTAGTTTCATTTTTAACACTTATCTATCTAGTTTTTCCTACATCATTTATTGTAGAGACTATCTTGTATATTCTTGTTTCCTTTGTCATAAGTTAATTGACCATATAGGTGTGGGTTTATTTCTGGGTTCTCTATTCTGTTCTGTTGATCTATATGTCTTTGTTTGCCAATGCCATGCTGTTTTGATTACTATAGCCTTATACCATAGTTTAATACCCGGTAGCATGACTCTTCTGACTTTGCTCTTCTTTTTCAAGATTGCTATGGCTATTCAGGGCTTTTGTGGTTCCATATAAATTTTAGAATTATTTGTTCTGTGAAAAATGTCATTGGTATTTTGAGAGATTGCATTGAATCTAAGACATTTTAACAATGTTAATTTTTCTTACCTATGAGCATAGTATATGCTTCCATTTGTTTAGATCTTGTTTGATTTTTTTCTTCATTGTCTTATGGTTTTCTGAGTATAGGTCTTTTATGTATTTTGTTTTCTTTTTTGATGCATTGTAAATGAGATTGTTTCTTAATTTCTCTTTCTGAGAGTTTGTAATTGCTGTGTAAAGATACAACTAATTTCTGAATATTAATTTGTATCCTGCTACTTCATTGAATTCATTTATTAGTTCTAATAGTTTTTGGTGCAATGTTTAGAATTCTCTCTATATAGTATTATATTATCTGCAAATAAAGATAGTTTTACTTCTTCCTTTCTGATTCAGATACCTTTATTCTTTTTCTTGCCTGACTTCAGTGACTAGGGCTTCAATATTATATTAAATAAAAGTAGTAAAATTGGACATGCCTGTCTTGTTCCTGCTCTTTAGGGAAACACTTTTATTTTCTCACCATTGTGTATGATGTTAGCTCTGGATTTGTCATATATGGCCTTAATTATATTGAGAAATGTTTCCTTCCATTCTCATGTGGCTGAGAGTTTTTATCAAGAATGAATGCTGGATTTTGTCAAATGCTTTTTCTGCATTGTTTGATATAGTCATATGATGTTATCCTTCATTTTGTTAATGTAGTGTATCACATGGATTGATTAGTGGATGCTGAACCATCCTTTCACTCCTGAAATAAGTCTCAATTGATCATGGTGTATGATCCTTTAAATGCATTGGTGAATTTCATTTGCTAATGTCATGTTGAGGATTTTTGCATCTATGTTTATCAAGGATATCAGCATATAATTTTTGTTTTATGTAATGTCTTTGTCTGGTTTTAGAATTATCATAATGGTGGTCTAACATGAGCTTAGCAGCCTTTTCTTCTCTTGAATTTTTTGGAATAATTTGAGAAGGGTAGCTGTTAATTCTGTGAATATTTGGTTAAATTTAACTGAGAAGCCATCTGATCCAGGACTTTTATTTGTTGGGAATTTTTTGATTACTGGTTTGATTTCATTATTAGTAATCAGCCTGTTCAGATTTTCTATTTCTTCTTAATTCAGTCTTGGAAGATTATACATTTCCAGGAATTTATATGTCTCTTCCGGATGGCCCATTAGTTAACATATAATTATTTGTAGCATTTTCTTATAATTCTTTATATTTCTGTGGTGTCAATGGTCATTTCTCTATTTCTGATTGTATTTATTTAAGTATTGTCTTTTTTTTCTTCTTGACAAGTCTAGTTAAAAGTTTATCAATTGTGTTTATCTTATCAAAGAACCAACTCTTGGTTTTATTGATTTTTTGTATTGAATTTTTAGGTTATTTTATTTGTTTGTATTCTGATCTTTATTATTTCCTTCTTCTACTAACTTTGGGCTTTGTTTGCTGTTCAACTTCTAGTTCATTCATGTGTAAGATTAGATTGTTTATTTGAGATTTTTTGTTTCTTCAGGTAGGTCTGTATTGCTATGAATTTTTCTCTTTTGACTGCTTTCACTATGTCCCATCGATTTTGGGTTATTGTGCTTTTATTTTCATTTGTCTAAAGACATATTTTGGCTTCTTTCTTGATCTCATTGTTAACCCATTTATTGTTTAATACTGTTCTATTAACCTCTGTGTGTTTGTATATTTTTCAGTTCTTTTTCTTGCAATTGATTTCTAGTTTTATACCATCCTGGTTAGAGAATATGCTTGTCATGATTTCATTCTTCTTAAATTTATGTTCTAACATGTAGTCTATCTTGAAAAAATATTTTATGTGCATGTGAAAAGAATGTATATTCTGCTACTTTGGGGTGTAATGCTCTAAAAACACCAATAAATTCCACCTGGCCTAATGTCTCATTTAAGGATACTGTTTCTTTGTTGAAATTTTTGCCTGGAATATCCATTGATGTCAATGGGGTTTTAAAGTTTTCTACTATTACTGTATTGCTGCCAATCTCTTTCTTTATGTAGGTTAATATTTGCTTTATTGATTTTGGTGTTTCTACGTTTGGTACATAAATGTTTACAAGGGTTATATCCTCTTGGATTGATCCTTTTATCATTATAAAATGTCCTACTTTATTTCTTATTAAAACTTTGTTTTAAAGTCTGTTTTGTCTGATATAAGTATTGCTATTCCAACTTTTTTTGTTTCTATTTGCATGAAATACCTTTTTCCATCCCTTTACTTTTATTCAATATATGTCTTTCTATCTGAAGTGGGTCTCTTGTAGACAGCATACCTGTGGGCTTGTTTTCTTATCCACTCAAACACCTCTATTCTTTTGATTGGAGCAATTAATCCATTCACATTTAAGTAATTATTGATAGATATGTAGTTATTGCCTTTTTATTAATCATGTTTTTTCTTTTTTTCTTTTTATAGAAGTCTCTAACATTTTTTGTAATACTGATTTGGTGGTTATGAACTCCTTTAGCTATTTCTTGTCTGGAAGCTCTTTATCTATCCTTTGGTTCTAAATGATAGCTTCACTGGGTAGAGTAATATTGGTTTTAGGTCCTTGCTATTCATCACTTGAGTGTTTCACGATAATCCCTCTGGCCTGAAAAGTTTCTGTTGACAGTCTTATGGGAGCTCCTTTAACTGACTGCTTTTCTCTTGCTGCTTTAAAAATTCTCTTTGTCTTTAACTTTTAACATTTTAATCATGATGTGTCTTAATGTGGGCCATTTGGGTTTATCTTATTTGGGACTCTGCACTTCCTGTGTTTGTATGTCTATTTCCTTCACCAGGTTACAGAAGTTTTTTGTCATTATTTCTTCAAATAGGTTTTTAATTCCTTGCTCTCTCCTTCTTCTGGCACCCGTATGATGAAAATGTTGGGATGTTTGATATTATCCCAGAGGTTCTTTAAACTATTCTCAATTTTTTTAATTCATTTTTTTTATTTGCTGTTTCTTATTAAATATTTTCTGCTACTTTATCTTCCAAATTGCCAGTTCAGTATGCTGCTTCATCTAAGGTATTGTCAATTCTTTCTAGTGTATTCTTCATTTTATTTATTGTAGCCTTCATTTTTGGGTGTTTTTTTTTTTTAATGATTTTAATGTACTGTTTTATGCTTAATACCTCTTTGTTGACATTAAGTTCCTTGAGCATCCTATAACCAGTGTTTCAAACTTTATATTGTTTGCTTCCATTTTGTTCAGTACTCTTTTTTGGAGTTTTGTGTTCTTTTGTTTAGATCTCCTCATTTTGACTTCCTCCCTGTGTTTGTTTCTATATATTAGGTAGATCTGCTGTGTCTCCTAGTCTTGGCAGGGTGGTCTTATGTAGTAGGTGTTTTGGAAGGCCCAGTGGCACAGTTTCCCTAATCACTCTTACTGAGTCCTCCAGAAGCGATCCTTATATGGATGTTGTGTTCCCTTTTGTTGTATGTAATTGAGCCATGATTGCCATTGGCACATCAGTGGGTGGGATTGACCTTCAGGCTGACTGGTTGCAAGGATCAGCTCAACCATAGTGTATTAGCTGCTGTGTGAGGACTGACCCCGTGGAGCATGATTTTCCTAAGTGGCTCTGGTGTCTTCTGAGACTACCCTTATGTATGCTGCTTATAGGGCTAACCAAGTGGTGCTCTGAAGCGAGCCACAAGAATTGTTGGTTCTTGGGCCTCTTGGGAGGGGCTTCTGCACAGGCCAAGGTTAGTCACTACCTGTGACCTGCTAGGTGCTACCTGGTTGTAGCTACTTAGCAATTTGCAGTTGGACACTGCCTGTGCTTGGACCTGTAGGTGTTTGGGAGAGGCCATGCTGCAAATCAAGGCCAGCTGCCACTGGGCCTAGGGCAACTGAACAAAATGCCCAGGGCACTCCAATGCTTGCTGGTGCCCTTTGGCTGCCTATATGTCACGGTCACTGAAAGAGCTTTGGGAGGTAAGCTAATTGGATGACACAGGCTCTTAGTGAGTTACCATAGTGGGGCTAGTGGTATTTACCAGGTTAATAGAGATTGAGATTTGGTTTCAGTATTGAGCCTGGTACCACTCAGCAAAAGTCTCAGAGCACACCAAGGCCAACTGCTTCCCTCCTGAGGCCTGCAGACTCCTGAGAGTTGTCCAAGAAAGAATGTAGCAAGGTCCAACGCCAGCTGCCTGTTGCTTGAATAGCTTCAAGTAGTGGGTGAGTTGTGTGGGCTGGCATCAGGATGGAGGCAGCAGAGTTCTTTTGGCCAATGCAGTTTCATATTTTGCTGTTTTGAGCCCGCAATCTGTACAAGAGGAGGACTTAATACAGGGACAATGGCAACTGTCCTTCCAACCCTTGTCCTGAAGCTACACAACTCTGTTTCTCCTTGAATGTCTCTGGTACCTCCTGAGCTACCATCTTTCTGCCAGAGACCAGGATGAGTCCTGCGAGCGAAGGCGTCTGTTCAGGGTCCCTTTAAGAGGATGCCTGGGTTTCCAGCAGCCTTTCATCTTATCCAGATGGACAGAATCACTGCTGATTGTCACAGCCAGATGTGGGGACTTCTCTTCCCAGCACTGGTGCTCCAGATTGGGGAGCCCAGTATAGGACCAGGACCCTTTGCTTCTCAGAGGGGACCTCTACAGCTGAGATATCCCTCCGATTCTCAGTCACCACACGTGAATGTGGAGCTAACCCATTTCATGTTTTTGCCCCTCCTACCAGTCTCTTTGTGGCTTCTTCTGTATATCCTTAGTTATAGGACTTCTGTTCCACTAGTTCTTCTCAATGTGTTTCTCAAAATACTGTATGTGTACATTCATTTTACTGGATAAAGATTGCTATATTTGGTCAAATAAAACACATTTCCATAGTAAAATCAAAGCATTAGGATACTAGTGCTATTCCTGGGAATAGGTTTTTCAGTATTATCTGGGAGTAACATTTTTGTATAGTAATAATCCACAGTTACTGAGAGAAGCATGTAATATCTTTCAAATGAGCTAGGTCTGGGGAAAAGATTAAAAATTATTCTTATAAGATTTTTAAAAGGTGCATTATATCTCTTTGTACATTATGTTAAATGTATTAGAAATTTCTCAAATAACTAATATTATCAGAAGAAAAAGTATAAAGGTTCTCTTATAATGAGTAAACCACATAAAAACAATTTAATATAGTCTTAAATTTAGTTTTGCCTTTTAAAGATTTGATAAAATTAACTTTTACATTGCCTAAAATTGCACCAACTCATAGATATGAGCCATTCATTGTTAGCTTTTCTTTATGGCATTTATTGACATTTATCATAACATTTAAGACAAAATTTTTATCATTAATTTTATAATATTAATGAAATTGTATTTTTGAATGGGTCAACCAAATTTACACATTGTTTCTAATAAATGATGACACTTTATAAATGGCCTGATTATTATATTTGATAATATCTAAATAAGGAAACACATGATTCTATTTATAGTCTAATGTTTATTGCCTTAAATACTTTTTATTTATTTATTTTTAATTTAGGTATACAATCTTATATTGGTTATATTAGTTCCAGGTGTACAATATAGTAATGTGACACTTTTATATTTTACAATGTGATCACCAAAAAGACATACAGTAGCAAGGTTTCAACTTATAAGTGAAATCTAAAATCAGAACAAGGCTTACATACTTTTTAAACAACTCAGTTTAAGAGAACTTTATTCATTGCACTTTTTTTATTCTAAAGAAAAATGGGAACAGTTTATAGGACATTTTACTTAGTCTTGAATAAGGATAAAATGAACAGAATTTACATTTCTCTGGGGAATATGCTGATACTGTGTGATCCCATTCTAAAAAGATAAAATTTCCTATTACAATTTGACTCTTTGCTTTAGGGTATAGGTAAACATTAACATTTCATCTGCCTTCTACTGATGCCTTAGGTACTTATAAATTTTACAACTAAATAAGCAATACTTTTTAGGCAACACATCAGTCTATTAATGTAGCTAGTCCTGTTTGTGTTTTTGCTACATACCATTAGTGGGGATGGGCAGTAAAACTGAGATTAAACTACAGTATAAAGATTAACCACCACTCTGCATTTCTTTCTAGTAGAGGCTTGGTAGGTTGAATGGAAGACAAGTTCCATTTATTTAAGTTGAATAAACATTTAATGAGCACCTATTATGTGCAACATACTCTGCTGGAAACTGGCAGATGGTCTGTGTGTACAAAGAGGTAAAACTCTAATAGAGAGATGTATATGCACATAGATAATGAGAGATACCAAGTAAAGGAATAAAGAGAGTTATAACCAACTTGTGAATTCAAAGACTTAAGCATATGCATGCATATGGAGAGTTAAAAAAAGGCTTTGTAGGGATGTAGCTTTGAGTTAGGCTTAACACAAAATAGATTTTTAGGTTAAATTTTATGAAATTATTAATATTTTGTTTTGCTTGCAAAAATATCAATCTTATATTTTTCCATCTAAGATTAAGCAGAGATGAAGAAAGAAGTTAGGTGCAAAGGATTTGGGGATATGAGCAAAGGTGACAAAGATATAAAATATGAGTCTCATTCAGATAATAGATAATTCCTCTGCCTTGGCATATGTAATCTACCAAGAGAAGAATACCTGCAGGATGAGACAGAAATCTGGGAGCCATATCTTACAGTTCATTAATTTCTAAAATGATGATAACATAAGGGCATGTTAGAAATTCACCAATTATTTGGAGATTCTTAGCAAGACACTTAAGGGTATATGTTACTTGATTTCAAAGAGGCTTATCTCTTGTTTTTTGCTACTTATCTCTGGAAATATTATATGTTTTTTCACGATATTCAGATTTAAAGTATTTTTTTCTTTAAAATGACATAACACTGAAAATTAAAAAAATTTTCAGAGAACAAGTATCAACAGCTTTTATGAGTGTGGCCATTGCTACTGCAAATATTTTAATCACAATGAAGACTGTAGAGAAATTTGTTTTCTATAACTTGCCATCTTTCACTTTCTAATATCCAAGCTTTCTGGGATCTGTTTCCTCTCCTTCTTGAGCAATTAAAAAAACATATATAAAGATTATTAAAATTACATGTGTATTTTAAAGAGTAATCACCTATTTTAAATTTTAGAATTTTTGATAAATTTGGGTCCTTCTATTACCTTGGTAGACTACAAAAGGGAGCTATTTTGCATACATATGAATTTAAGAGTAATAGAGGCAAAGTGTTTTATTCCACAGCCTATAGCCTAAATTCTTCACTTCTCTTCACCGTTTCTAATTCTACCACCTTAGTCCTAACCATCATTACCTTATTACATGTTTTTAGTAAGCTTTTAACTGGTAACCCTACCTCCAGTGACCTAAACTTCAACTGTGCTTTGCAAATTAATTCTCCTAAAACTCTTCTATCTTTTCACTACTGTGCTCAGAAACCATCAATAGCCCTTCAACTAGCAGAGAATAAATTTTAAACTCCATAAAATGCAACTCAAGGGCCCTTCACCATCTGACCTTGTTCTACTTTCTAACATTTCTTTATTACCAACCAGCCTCTCTCCATGGCCTCTACACATTCTCAGGATCCCTACAACACATCTAAGATTCTCCATTTTTCTCGTTTCCACTCAGAATGCCCTTTTCCTCAACTCTGCATAATGAGCATTTTCATATAGTTCAAAGCCTACCTGAACTAATGGCTCCCTCCTTCATAGAGCACTAACTGATTGCATTGCTAAAATTTATCTCCCTTCTTTCATCACACTTTGTCTGCTATGGTATGGGTCACATTTTGCCTGGTATCAAAGTTAGGTATGTATATGTCTTACTTCCTCTATTAGACTGAAAATTCTATGAGAACAGGAACTATTGCCCACATGAACCCCCAGTCCAGTGGTTCACAGATGTCTGTTGAATTGATCCCCCCCACCACTTTAGCAATAAGTAAATTTTACCCTTCTAGAAGTAATTTCATCCTGGTTACTGACTTTGTACCTCTCTGTCAGGGAATAGCAACAAACTTCACAATTCTCCAGCACTAAATACTTTCCCTCCAATTTCCTAGAGACGTTCCATATAGTTTTCTAATTCTCCCAAATGTAAATTATATCAAAGTAGGAGGTGGCTATGCCTCCTTTAAGCAGGAAACATAAATCACTCTTTTTCCGTAGTTAATAGTAAGTAATGGACTAAACGAAATACTTGAATTATAAATATTTAGTTGTAATGGGAAGAATATTTTTATACTGTTTGCAATAGATTCATAGATTCTAGTTTGAAAAGGTATTCATCATGTACCAAATGATAAATTCCTTTAAAACCAAAGATGAAGCTACTTCCAAATCCATGTAAAGGAGTATGACATATTTTATCAGGTTTAGAAGAACTCCTAAAGTGACTATCAAGGTAAACATGTTTAACTTCTACCTGTGCCTCTCTTTGCCCTGTGCCAATGTGTTTACTCTCCTGTAATAATACAAATGCCCAGCATGTATTAGGTGCTTGATGAATGAACGAATGGCTGAGACATCATCCAATCCAAGCTTCATAGACTCCTGTCATAAAGTATATGAAAACTAAGTCTACTTATTATTCTCTATTCAAGATTTCACAAATGAGAATAAAAAATCAGTGACTCCACAGTTCTTTCTTTTTTTTGTTCATAAGTTAAAAAAAATGCAAAACAAAAAATTAAGTCCTCAGTCTTCCAAATGTTATCTGTTTTACTCCTGGAAACAACTGCTTCTATTTGTTTGAAGTAGCTTCTACTTTACTTATCATTAAAGGCTATATTAAGGACTGCAGTTTAATTTGTAAGAGAACTTAAATCATAACTAAAGGGATCAATGCATAACTTTCAAAATGGCATGATGAATATTCAAACCACCCAGAAGAGATCTTCAAAGCAAAGAGAGTTTATCACCTGCATAGTTAAGAATTCTCTTTTGTCCATCTGAACTTGTTGCTCTTACTGTACTATCTTTAATGAATTCCATTAGTAGTGTGCATCCATTGGGATTCATTTTAGAGGCAAATAATCTCTTCCAGCTGTTAACTCCTCCAATATTGTTTGATTGTTACTTTTCTTAGTATACATATGGCTAGTAATCTTGTTGTTTAAGTATATATTGCTCCCATACTGACTGCAAGTTCTTTGATAGATATTTAATTGCTCTCACAGCACCTTATTTATAGAAGGTAAGCAATAAACTTTTGTTAAATTAATAATTGGCAGTAGGAGATAATGGCAATATGTTATTGGCTTTTCCTGCCAAGTGAGATTGTTGCCTTTTATGCCATTACAGACACAAGAAACTTGACTAAATCTACACCATAAAGGAACTTTTGTCAGGAGAAAGTATTTTCTAACACACATATATATTGCTATGTCTTCTAAACTTTCCATTTTTTTAGTCTACTTTGAGTTACTATATTTAAGGTTTTCCAACAGGATATGTATTATCAGACCTCATAAGCCCGAATTTGCAGAGCAAATGTATTGTAGGCCCAGACTATTTGATGCATGTATGTTAATGATTTTAGTGACAAGCTAATGATGAGGCTTGGGATTGATGGCTAAGGAAATAAGTGTAGGGGTCTCTGTACAGAGCATTTCAGTGATGGCACTTCTACTTAGAAATTTACTTTGCTCACCTAAAAATGTTCAGTGTCATGACCTGGGCTGTTGGCTTAGTGTTTTAGTTTTTAAGAATTTGTTAGCAAATTATTCTCTGAGATAATTCTAGTTAAAGTTGTGTTACTCTTTTAAATTTTATTACCTTAAATGTACTTTTAAGAAAGTATAACTAGTCATTACTTTAATAATTCTAATGCCTGTCATCTGATATGTGAGGCACATATATCTTTGTTTTATGATTGTTCCAGTACAGTAATAAAAGTCTCACTTTAAGAGAAGGGCCAAAATATTTTTAGAGCCAATTAAGTGTATACAATATTTAAAAATTAATTCATGTATTTATACCATACCTTCTTCCAAAAAGGATTTATGGTCGTAATTACTATATGGCTGTATCTAATATTTATTGATCACTTATGACCCAGGCACTATTCCAAGTGGTTTAGGTAAAAATCACTTAATTCTCATAACAACTGTGCAAAGTAGGTACTTTATTATTCCTGCTTTATGAGTAGAAACAGAGGTAAAGAGATGTTAAGTAACTTACCCAAGGTCACATAGCTAGAGAGTAGAGGAGCCAGGATTCAAACCCAAATATGTTATCCTCAAAGCCCAATGTATTCTTAAACAATATATTATTAATCAGTTAACCACTGCTGCATGACTGGAGATTATAAATGAGGTACCTAAACCATTCAGTATTACTTTATGCTACACTTACAAGTTAATCAAAATATTAAAAACATAAAATTTCTTGTATTAAATTACACTCTGATAATTAAAATCTTTAGATTATTCTATTGGAGAATAGAATACATAAAAAAGAATTAGTGAGCACTGAATAGAGAGTTTCTTTAAAGGTATTTATTTTATATACGAATTGTCAGAGTTTTCTTTTATGAAGCAGAACTTTTTCCCTAGGAGAAAATCTAATTATTCGATAGTGGTATAGCATGTAGTACTTTGAATAATTTGGAAAAATGAACACTACAGTGATATCCACTTTTTTTCAGAAGTAAGTCAAATGACCCACGTATCCTATAATGGGGGCTAAACGGGAAAGGTAACTGCTAATGGCTGCAGCAGATAAGACTAATTTCCTATTTATCCTGCAACTCACCAAAGACATGTATTGTCCTTGTGTTTCATTTTTTTGAACTGGCATACAACAGGACAAGTGAAAATAGAGCTCTTTGAGATTCAAAAATGAGAAACCTAATATAAATGTAGATAATCATAATAGAATTTTATTTTTACTGAAAAGGATTCGACCAATTTGTAGACACAAGTACTATAACTATCAAGCAATTTTATTGCCTGGGATGTTTAAACTTCTCTTGTTACTTTTCATTTCTTTCTTAGACATTGTATTGCTTATAATCAGTCATTAAAAACTGAGCATTAATAATTATTGGCTTTGGTTTTAATTTATTTTAGTAAATTAGCAGCCTAATACTATAGCCTTAAGACAAAATTTTATTTACATATTTCCTAGGTCTGATACCTCAGGAACCCTAACTCCGACAAAAAGCATTCTAAAACCATTTAATCCAGAGAGGATTTTTCTTTTTTTAGAATTAATGCAAATGAAATTCTTAATGACTTAATGGTGCATCATTTATTTAGTCAACATGGGTATACTAGGTGCTTGCTATGTGTATAGCTTTCCTGATCTGTGAAGTTCATAGTCTAGTTGGCAAGACATAGTACCACCACCACTGGAAAGTGTCCATACAGTACATGTGATTAAGGTAACATGGAATAGCAGGACAAACAAGGTTCCAAGGAAATTTTCAGGGGCCAGCATGTATACTAGTTCTGGCTCTGCCTGCACTTACCATAATGTTTGGAAAGTCAGTTGTTTTCTAATCTATAAAATAGGAGCATTATGTAAAATCACATTTGATACATTGCTAAGATTCAGATTCTATGGTTTTGAGTGTCAGAATGATGAAGAAATGCTTTTAAGGGTCAGTGCAAGCTGGACAGGTCAAACAAAAAAATCTTCAATGTAGATAAGATAAAAGCTGGTTCTTAAACTGTAGATAGGATATACATAGGTGGCACACAGAGCAGAAGGGAACTCCAGGTTCTGTGGACACACAGAGGGTTGAAGAGGCAAACACAGATGAAGTCAGCATTAAAATGGCTTGGAATAGGGGCTTAACATGATATTTTAGAGATGGTGTTTTGAGACTGGAATAGAAGTCATTCAGAAATAATGCTGTAATGCGTAGGTTGAGTCTTAACCTATGAAGACTGGCTGAAGAACTGATTAGGGTTTTAGCTCAATCTCATCTCATCCCCCTGTGTCTCAGATCAGATAAATTATTTTACAAGGCAGTGACATAATGAAATAAATAAATTCCATGCATATTAAAATTGAGAATGCAATGAAACATACTTTTATAGCTATCCTTTTTAAAAAAGATTATCCTTATTGTGTTCATGTTTTCATTATTCCTCATTATCCAAAACTTGAAACTTTTCATAGGTTCTTTATTTGAATAAAATCCAACCCAAAAAAGTAAATACAAATGAACCAGATACTCATGATATGGCATACTCCAGCTGAGAGGACAATGGAAGTCGAACAGGGGACGAGGAAACTGAGTTAGAGGAGGGAGACCTAGGTCTTCTCAATGCCCTGAGAACATTAAAACCCAGCAACTACATAAGAAGTCAAATCTTTAATAATATGGGATGTCCAAAATAATGTTAATTGACTTGAGAATAGTTCCATAGAACAGTGCTAGATATCTATGTGTGTCTTGCCAGCTATTTAATATGTTTAGAAATATTCAGCTATTTAATCTTTAAAGTTTTAAATATTCACAGGTCATTTATGAAAACTAATTAGAAAAAGGTGCTATTATATTAAGGGTTTATTCTAATTATTTTCAGTACTTAGAGTTACTCATTCACTAAAATTTTCTGAATCCCAGATTGAACCTGGAAAATCTAAAATTATAATTTCAACTCATAACTATGATTA
>CM057393.1:23675000-23815000 GCA_030015415.1 Cynopterus sphinx | reverse complement strand
TCCTCTCTCTCTTTCTCTCTCTCTCCGCCCCCCCCATTTCTCTCTCTTTTTTTTAGAAAAAAAAAAAGACAAAAACTGCTTTTCTTGGAAAAAAAATGAACTGTTCTTTCTATAATGGCTTTGTCCATTTAAAAAGTGTGGCTCTTAAGGGTTCATAAAATGACTGAGTATGAGGATACACGTCCTGTAGAAAGCAAGCGCACCTCATATACTGCCAAAAATAGTGTTAGTTTCATTAATGTGAATTTTCCAGCACTGAGTAGTTGTAATGTTAGAAACAATTGCTGGTCAAGCTCAACTTGTTGCTATTATTTTTAATTTGCACAGGAGTAGTATCATAAATTAGTGTCACTGCTTGTATCTAGCTGAATTTTAAACAACAGAACATTAGTTTTTTATGTTGGTGCCACCAACTGTAAATGACATGTTAGTTATTACAAAACACAGTAATTAGACTGTTGCAACCATCTAAAACCTTAGGCTTCCAGTCTGTGCTGTTAGTGTTAAAATGTAAAGTGCAATCCTAAGCTAACATTATCTGTGCAAGCACCATAGAAACATTTGCATATCTGCATAGATCTTACAACTGTACTTTTTACCTCCTTGTGATAAAGCTTTGTCTACCTGCAAACACAGTCAAAGGCTACAGCTGCAAACCAAAGCCAACTCTAACCATGGCCAAGAGCTCAAGGACAGAAGCAGCCACATGCTTTGGTCAGCCTTCTGTAACTTCAATTAGTACAAAGGGACCTTTTCCATGAACTACCTGCTGTTTTCTGATGACCTCTGGGATCTTTTCATTTAGCCCTAAACAAAGAATCAAATATGACAAAAACCACAACTAAAAAGTTAATTTAGTCACAGAGTAATCTTCTGAGACCAAAAGTTCATCTAAATGTAATGAAGATTTGCTTTCATTAAAGACAGAGGTGAGAACAAAATCTGCAGTGGAAGTTATGATATGCTAGAAAGCAACAAATGTGGATCACTGACCAAAACGATTATGTACTTGTTGCAAATGCAGATTGCATATTGTTATACATAGTACTTTGTGTTTTTGTTTCCCCCCACCCAGTCACTTATTTTCGGTGGTGAATACATGTTGTTAGAAGATGTCTTGTATGGTCTGAATCTTTGTTGTGTACAATTTTTTATAATCTTAAGTTATAATGAAAAAACAAAAAAGTAGGAACCAAACACAAAAGGTCTAGTAAAGCCAAAAATTAATTTCATATTGATTTTAAAGTGATCTAGCTGAGTTTTTACACTGAAAGCAAAGATTATAGCAATTGTAGTCCATGGTATTTATTTTCAGTCAAACCAAAGTTACATATAATTCTGCCTCTGCTTATACGGGATATTAACAATAACAATACACTCCCTTTCAAAGACTTGCACAGGCCAAATTGTTGGAATGCTGTTTTTCTTGACAACTCCAAACCCCAAAACTATGATAATGTGTTATGATGTAGTTGAAATTAGCATAGTCAGATGTTTGCTTAAAACAAAGAAACTTTACATGTTGCTTTTCATGTGCTGTGCCAAGTCTTGATAATACTTTTTCCCCCAACCAAGGGACCTCATAACCTGATTATGGTTATTGCTTTACAAACAGTTTTGACAGAAGGTGGCTGCTAGAGCTTAACATATGTGCCAGTTCCATATGATGGAGCTGGTTCCTGCAAACTAAGCTCATTGTTTATTCTTTGCTGAAGTCAGCAAATAGAGTTAGAAAGATACCCAGTCATCTATCACACCAAATAAAAGGACATAACGGCTTTCAAAAGGGTTTTCCCACTTACCCAAAAGGCTTTCTGAAAGCTTCTACCTCTGCAAAAAAAAAAAGAAAAAAAAAGAAAAAAAAGAAAAAAAGAAAAAAAATTAGAACAATTATGGCAGATTGCATGAAACGTGAGAACGTCATAGTAACTGCTACTTTTCATTATGTTTGTCTTTGGGTCATGATCAATGAACAGGAAGTTTACGAAATGGTATCAAAGGAAAGATTGGTGTTATGAAGGATGGTTTTCAGTCATCTAGGATCCTACTATAAGGATTATCTGAAGGGAAAATAGGTCTTTCAGGTGCATGTTCAAAAGGCTTTGATAGACTGAAAGTAACTGTGAGAGCTGTACCATCAGGAGGGTGGCCTAAGACTACAATGCTAAAGTATGCATACCTCAGTTACAAAACTTTTGAAAGGAAGTCTCAGCCACAGAATGCATATACCTGTAGAGTTTTGCATGGGTTTTATATGAATACAATTTTAAAAAATAGCTGCTTGCACATTATACCAGAAAAACCTCCAAAACTGCAATTGCTTTGAAAATAGATTTTAGGTTTTTTGGAGTTTTCTGAAATGCTTGGTCTGTATTTTGATAATTGTGCATATTATGTAAAAATGTTGGTGGACCCATAAATGACCAGACTTTTTCTAAGAAAAATGTTGCTTTAATGCATTTCATGAATTTTTACTCTTATATCATTGCTTGCTAGTAATAGCAAATCTGCTTTTCTGCATCTGCTTTGCGTAGCTATTGTAAGGCTTTGAACTAATGTATGTATTTATTGCTTGAACTTCTGTGCATACCTTATAAAGCATAATGTCTGACAATTTAAATGGCTCATGTACTCTTGCTTCTATCATAAGCAGATTATGGAGACTATAATCTTTTGTATACAGCAAATTTTAACTGTAGCACAAACATCTGTTTATGTATTGGTGGAATATACCTGTTTTATTTATCTTTTTTGAGGTAAACTAATTTTTGATACTTTTCATTACTGTGTACTATGTTCATACTTTGAATTCTCTGACGTTAGAAGTCATGGTGAGAATTGTAACAGCTGTTATTTGTTCTGTATTCATGGCTTTCACTGCTGAATAAAATAAAGGACCAAACCTAGGATTTGAAAGAAAACTGTCTACCTCTAACACCAGGGAGTTATCAGATTTTATTTTGCATAGTTTTAGTCTAAAAGGCACAATTGCTTAAACCTAGTGGGTTTAAGTCTTATATTCTATATGGTTGGATTCACGGCACAGTTGTACTATTTGAAAATCAATTAAAATTTCATGTGAATGTTACAAGTATTTGGTAGAATAACCACTAACTGGGTTTTCTTTAGGTAACTCAGATATGGAGAAAATGTTATCAGCATTCTGCATTTATAGCTGCTTAACTTCATAAGAACACATTTCTTTGTGATTAAACACACGTAGAATAGTCAGCTAGGAGCAGAGCTACAGATGTACACTTAAAATAAACCATCCTGTACTTTAACATCCCTGGGTAGATTCAGCTGCAAAATTCATTAGGCTATTTTGTAAAGTTTTCAAATTGGACGCTCACATTTTGGAGAAATTGTGAGACTTCACCGTACACATGCCAATATTAACATGCTTTTTGACAATAGTTTTATTAATGCCATAAAGCTATTGAAAAGAACATGATTTACCCTTGTTATTTCATGAGTTCAGGTTGCAATAAAAGGTTTTTTATATCCATGAACTCTTGGCAGATCTTATCTAGCAAAATAAGAACGTACATTTTCCTATAGAATTTAATGTATGAACAGTGTGTCACTGCTGTTGGATGTAAAAATGTATATGAAATCATTTCATTAACTCAATTACATTCCTGAAGTATAAATAAAAAATCTAATTCTTTTTGACCTATTTATAACCCCTAAGATTTTATTTTTGGGGGAGACCATTCTGCCCTGCCAGAGCTAACTCATACATTTGTGTAAGTATGTTCCACAATTTGTTTAAGATAATTTCCTTAGGAATCAGGAATTCATAAATCAAACTATACTCAAACTTAGTCAATAAAAGTGGTAGCTGCTTGTCAAAGGCATTCCATTGAAAACTCTCTTCAGTTTGAAAATTGGCTTCCTCATATAATCATTTCATGTTTTTATGTTTTTATTCTAAAAGAATTTGACGAATTCTGAACCTTAAAAAATGGGAAAACATAATTATTTAACTTTATGACTTTATCCTTTTTTTTTTTTGGCTCCAAATATCACTCTCACTCTTGGCATTCTGCTGTGATTTAGGAGGATACATTGGAACAGGAATAGGTTAAATACCTTTCCAAGAGAATGCTTCTTAGGCCTTTAGGGAGCAGTCCCAAGCCAGGCCTTTATTAGTGGCCAAAAGAGGCAAGATAAGGCCTCTGCAGAAGGAAAGTTTGCCTTTTTCCTTAACTTCAATATACTTATACCTGTCATAATTAGAAATAAAATGAAAATGAATATGTTGAGTATATTTTTATTTTATGCATCATTTGTTTTCTATCATCCCAGTAAGAGAGTACCAGACTAAAGAGCTTTCCACAAGATAAAAATTGTTTTAAAAGAAATGTGAACATGAGGTATTTTCTTAAAAGTTAGAGTTCATTTTTCAGTATTAGTTAGTTAAAAGTAAATGAATACCATCCAGTGGATTTATTTTGTTAACTCATTAAAGGCTACATAACAAGTTGTGAATCCAGTCATCATATACTCTATTGCTCTAATATAAGGAGAACAATTTAGAGATTAGAATTAGCAATTTAGAGAAAAAAGTGAAACCAATTTGGCAAATATTTTGTACTAAAACCTAAATTCAAACTCATGTCACTCATAGTTTAAAAAGCACTGTTGCCATATTTATTGTGTTGAGTCAATGGAGGATTCAGCTGCTTTGTAAAAAGTTGATTACTAAATTATTTTGAATTTTTAAAAAATTAAATGAAAGCAAGATGGCAATTTAAAATCTACCTAACCAGAATAGAAACAGTTTACATATCACACTCTGTTTCTCCAAGCAGGAGTAATGAAAGCTAGTATCCAACCCTTTACTGCTTCAAATTTTTTCACAAAATGAGATTCAGACAAATTATAACATTTAAATGCTAATGAAGAAAATGAGCATAGGCTACATGTTTTCATTAATAAGTTTTTTAATTGCACAAGAGCTTAAATGGCAGAGTACAAGATCACTGCATGAGAATGTATAACTTGAGAAAACAAAATGTGGCTTCACCCCAGTTTGAAAACTAATTCCCTTTACTCTCAGTTCAGTCACCATCAACATAAACGAAAAGGAGTCTTGTGACGCCTGAATAAATGGAAAGATAGGTAGTAACAAGTTCAGACTTGACGATTTTCTGGGGAACCTGCAACTTACATGGACTCTAATGTATTCCTCGCGCCAACATACACACATGAATGTGTATGCACATGCGTACTTCAAAACTGAAACAAACTGTAACTTTAAGCCTTAAATGTACATTGTTGATTTCTCACTCTGTTGTGAAGGTTCACTCAACAATCTTTGAAAAAAAATATCAGCCAATCTATGTCCTAAAGCTGAAGTTGAACTTATCTCTTGAATTCATGGGTCTTTAGTGTCCATTACTCCTGTAGAAAATACAAACATTTACATAACAAAAGTGATTGTCTCTCCCTTCATATCTGAGGATCATTAAGGTCAGAAGGTTTAACAATGAACATACACAGAGGTGAGGATAAATAGAAAAGAGAAAAGAAAATGAAGAGTTATTAAAGAAAATGTGCCAGCTATGACCAGACATGGTATGTATTTTTTCAACTCTTTATGTCATGATTCTAAAACTGAAGAGGTCATTCATTTGAAACTCGGATATCTATATCATTCTCTTCTCAGTCACTTGCAGATCCCCTTGTGTTAAATAACAATTTGTTATTGGCCTGGGGGGATGGTAAAGAACAGCTAGCATGTTCCGATGATACCATTTAGAGGTTTTGATATGAGGATAAACTCCAAGCTGCCATTCTCTTTCTTCCTTGGGAGGCAGTCCACAGTTTTAGTGTCACGAGGCATGCAACATAACTGGATGGAATCCCATGATTAATTCTTCTTTAAGTAAATTTAAATGATGCTCTAGAAAATGCAGTGTTTAGAAGTCACCAATCCTCTTTGATCCAATATGCTAAAAAAAATAAGTTGTCTCAGGAGAAAGCTATAAAATTTTAAAATGGCATTTCACTTAATATAGAGTTACTATGATCATGTATTCACATATTGTCCACAAATCAAAAATCAAACTTTTTAGGGAAAAAAGAGGAAAATATGAGTGAGCACCAAGCTGATAATCCTTGAAATTAAACTCTACACCAACATTTAATTATTCTATTTAGTGGCCTTTAACAGAGAAAGGAGATCTAGACAGCTAATCTATAAGAAACCAAATCAACTGAATTTCAGTAGAAATATTTCATCTGGAAATATTAGCCTCAGATGTTAAAAGTCTTGTAACAACTCTCTAATAGCTAGTGAAGTTGAGCATCTTTTCATATGTCTGTTTGGGCCTCCTTGGGAGAAGTGTCTGTTCAGGTCCTCTGCCCATTTTTTAATTGGATTGCTTGTTTTTTGTGTGTTTGAAACTTTAAAAAAGTCATAGTAATATCAAAAGCTTACTACCAACAAGCTTACTAAACATTTATTTAATTTTGGTTTCTTCAGTAGTAGAGATTCATTCAAAGTTAATTAAAAAAGAATATTAATATTGCAAAGAATTAAATAAATAAATTTTAAAATTATCTTACAGATCAAATTGATATCCTAATAGCCGTAGAAAACTGTGTGAGTTTTATGAAATAATCCAATATTTTGGTTGTCTCCAGTCTCCAACACCTAGTTCTAACATATAGTCTCCTTATTTGGCACATTGGAATGTTGATTTAATGCTCATTCTGATGCATAATCAGTTATGCTTGTTATTTGACACTATTTATTTCACCTTTCATTTCCCCCATCATCTTAAAAATAATCTTATAGTAGCCTCCACCACAAAATGGAAATATTTAATTAATTTGCTTCTCTGCATAAATATAAAGCAGTTATTATTGGATAACGAGTGCATCAGTACTTGTCATTTTGTTGAAGGAGCAGTCTTAGGGAGATAACTGTCACTATTCTAATTTTCTAAAGGGGACATCTGGCACTACAGTTGTTATTTCTAGCATTTCGAAAAATTATTGAGTCACTTGAAGAGTATATATGATACATAAAGTATGAGAGATAGACATTGAGATCAAGCATCTAAAAAGATTTCAAACTCCTTGGCAGATGTTAAATGATGTATCAGGGTATATTTTCAAGAAATCTTATCAAAATCAGGAGCAAAGTGTTTCTACATTGTATGCCATAGAACTCAGAAATAATGGTTTGAACAAAAGAAAATTTATTTTCCATAACTCGGATCTCTTTTGAGCAATGATGTTGAAGCTCATAGGTAGAACTGTCACATTTAGTAAATATTTGGTAAATTCTTGATAGCCATTAAGCCTAAACATATATCTCTGCATTTAGGAATTATCCAAAATGATTCTAATTCTTAGAAACTTGGGACACATCTCAGTTATACGCAGGAAGGGCTTTCATTGGAGGCCTAAGTTTTACCTATTTGGGCTGTAAGGCAGTTTTCTTATTCTCTCATTTGGGTCTAAAATCTATATTTGCCATATAGAAGTGAGCTTTTGGATAAAGCTGTCCTTTTCTCAAAATCCAGAAGCTTAACAACTTTTTCTGTAGCAGTGTTAGATGAAGAGAGCTAGGAGGACCTGCATGCACGAAGACCCCTAAAGCCCTACTATATATTGCTTTTCACATGGCCCTGCACTATATTTTTTTTGTCCTTTAAGAAAGAATATGCAGTGAAGCCCTAACTTAATGAAGGGTCTCTAGAACTTGGCCATGCTTATCTATCCATATCTCAGACCTCATCTGGATAGAGAGGTAGCTGATATGAGTACCTATCCTAACAGGAGTTTCTGAATGCAATTTCTGCTATTCCAATTTCTGCAATTCTAGTTCCTAAGGCCCTTGCTCTTGCATCAAGTCAATTTCCTGCAGAGTCTGAATCTCACTGTGACAATTGTCCCTCTCAGTGGTTGGGTCTGCCTTTATTTCTTAAGTTTTCTGGCTTGCCCCATATTCTGATTATTCTGATTTCCATAGTAACCCTATTGGAGGTTTTCATTCTTGCCAGTGATTTTCCTACTATTGAGGAGGAGTTTCCTTAAGAATAAGCTTTTGGGCTCTGGATTGACTTTTGGACTCAGCCTCTCTTCATACCTGGATTCCCAACCACTGTGGTAGGGTCACCTATCAGCCTTGTGTATATCCTGGGCCTTTAGCCCAGGCTGTCTCCCATACAATGAAAATGCCTCTGCCCAAGTCTTGGTGATACATGTCATCACTCTGACTCAAAAGGGAAGAATATGATGGAGAAAGCAAACTGAGAGAATCAGCTTCATTATCTGGCATTGTAAGTAAGAAATAAGTCTGCATGAGCATTCACTCTGTTACTTTCTATATGCCAAAAATTATGGGTGAGCACCAGGAGACTAAGAACAATATAAAGGTTAAGAATTTGGTGTTTATTCCCATAACCAATAATCGACTACACTAGGTAAATATCAGAAAAAGTAAAAATCTAAGCTCATTGGATGTGTTCATTTGCAAACAGTTAGAGTTAATGCTAAGTGTTATATTATTCTTTTCATTGATTACTCAAACTTCAAAATCATGAACATATAAAATGTTCTAGGATGGTCATTCAGTCAGGTAATGTGATATCATAAGTTCTCAATAAGATATATTTACAATGCTGAACACCAGAGGCATTAAGTATATAATCATCTTTAATACTAAACCTCCGTTTTCATGAAGAGACACTTAAAATACCCTTGACATACTTTATAAATATATTTTTAAAATATTACTGTCAGTACTTATTTCAACTCTGTTAAGAAAGCCTAGCGTTAAAACAAAACAAAACAAACAACCCCCACCTCCCTCCCCTCCCCTTAAACAAGTGGTGTTTGCCAGTCTCTTTCCTGGAGAGCACGCAGTAGGCCTGTCCCTCAGAGCAATGCAAAGGCATCTATTTTAGTCTGGATGCTTCTCCAGCTGCTGCTTCTACACTGGGCTGGACACCGGAAGACAAATATTCAGAGCCCGTGGCTTACAGTCATTGTTATTTTGGAAATAAAGAGCCTCATCTCATAAAACTTCAGGTCATGCAAACATTGAGCCCATATCTGCCAAAGGCCTACCTGAAGATATGGTTTTTGAAGCCTGGAACCATGTGTCTTACTCATTCTCAATACTCAGAACTGACTCAGTGGCTAGCATAAGAAGGTACTCAGAACAATTAATCACGTTTAAATGATGTAATTTAAATCACATTTAAATGAATTAGACAATCAAACAAAAACTCATAAGCACAGACAAGTTTGTGGTTCCCAGAAAGAAAGGAGACGGGGAGATAGAAAACGGTTAAGGGAGTCAAGCATAAGGAGATTTGCCTTTGGGTGGTGAACACACAATGCAGTATACAGGTGATGTATTATAGAATTGTGCACTTGAAATCTTTACAATGTTATTATCCAATGTCGCCCTGATAAATTTAATTTAAAAATGTAAATAAAAGATGTGGTTTAATGTAAACATATAGGCTTTTTCATCAGAAGTTGTTTCATTACTAAAACTACTTTTATTATCCACTGTGTTTCTTTTTCTCTTTCTTATTTATTTTATGTGGTGTTTGGAGGTATAATAAACCTTATATCAGTTGGCTAGCTTAATTGAAAAATGTTTTGAAAAGTTAAAAAGCATGACAAAACATACTGAAAACAATTTCCATACCAATTTTTTCCCTCTGTTAATTCAGTTGTAAGAAATGGAGAACAAAAGCATTACCAACCAAAGCTTTTAGTGGAAATATAATTGCTTACACATCCAAATACATCAACCAAGTTTGCAACAGGCGATTAGGCAGCCAATTGTGTTGAAAATGTGCTTGCTCATTCAGAGGAGACCACGCCCCAGGGCTCATCCCCTTGCTCCTCTTCAATCCTGAAATTCAGTTAGCGCTGGTTTATTCCCATTAGCTACTTGTTGAAAATATAATGGAGCTACCAGGTAGTAAGAATAATTTGAGTGTAAATGAAAGAGTCAACTCCAAAAAACCCCACACTAGTCAGCCCAGTAATATCTCTCCAGCCTTTTCTAATAACTCTAGCAGTGTCTTTCTATCCAAGGATACTGGTATTTAATGTATTCAGTTATGTGCCAAGTGCTGTGAATGGTATATTATATTTAAAATATATGATGTCACAGATGTAGATCAAATTCTATTTTATTATTATTATTTTTTAGTTCGCATGTCACATGTATGCTCACTGAATTGAAAAGAAAAGCAGGGCCATGTTGTATATTTGGTCTCAGGTACAATTCCTCATGCTCATCTCCCCACCTGAAGTTAATTTCATTTTCAATTCTCAGGTGAATTTGATAGAAGCCCAGCTTCTCAAGTCCTGAAAGTCTTTTCTAACTGATACCACCACTGATTTTTTGGAATGACTTGGAATGTGGTATAGCCACTGTTCATTTCTCAGTCTTATCCTGAATGTCAAAGTAAGGCAGGACCATCTTCTGTTCTTCTGAGAGTGCAGAGAGAACTGTTTTGCAATGGCTGGGCTTCGGGTATTCAAAAAACAAGCTGGCAGGCAACTATCTCATCTTTTGGTCAAATAACCTTTAGTTATCTGGCTGATTACTTAACATATCATTCTTTAAGATCAATCCAGCAGTGTTGAGATCAACTATATGTTGGAATTTAGTTCTTCTGGGATAGTAAGTGCTAAGTGCTGTTCTGCTTTCCAGCAGGCTACCACATAAAACGCAGGAGCAGAAACTAGGAAGCCAGCTAGCCAACCAGGCAGAAAAGTAACATGCCTTCCATTTAGACAATGAATTCCGTTTTCTTTTCCCCACGTGTTGGTTGATTTCCTGGGAGTCATTGCCCTAGATAAAGCGTGTACTGCAGAAACTACACATTTACACACCGAGTTGACTGTTAAACTCTACATTAGTTTCCAGTTGCTGATCTAATAAGTTACTCCCAAGTCAGTGGCTTAAAACAACACAGATATAACAACACAGATACCTTTGATCAACATGAGTCCCAATGAAGTAAAATCAAGGTGTCAGAGAGCTTCCTTCTCTCCCGGAAGCACTAGTGAAGAACCCAGTTGCTTTCCTGTACCGGCTGCTAGAGGACGCCCACAGTCCTTGGCTTGTCACTTGCTCCCTTCATCTTCAAAACCAGCAACAGTGTGTCAAATCCTTCTTATGTCAGTCTGACCTCTTCTGCCTCCCTCTTCTTTTTATAAGGATTCTTACAGTCATACTGTGCTCATGATGATAATCCAGAATAACCTCTTTATCTTAGACATAGCTGATTATTAACCTTAATTCCATCTGCACCCATAATTCCCCTTTGCCGTGTAACTGAGTATACTCACGAGTTCCCAGGATTAGGACGTAGACTTATTTAGGGAGCCATCGTTATGCTTACCATGGACTCATTTTTCATTTTGACTGATAAAGATAAAAAATGTTTTTTTTTTCCGGCTAGAATTTCTAAAAGCTACCTATCAGCAGTAAATAGGAAAAAGTATCTTCCAGCCAAGTCCATTCTTCGCTCTTTGCTCTCACCAATATCTTTAAATGGCTTAGCTAGTACCCTGCAGATGTTAAGATTCAACGATCTCTGGTTCCATATTGTCTGTATTCTAACTTCACTGAGCCCCTTACCTCCCCATTTGCCTTTGTGTGGGCAGTGAAGCTCTGCTCTCAGTAACGAGCCCCTCTGCCACACAGCAGACCTTTTGAAGAGCACATACTTTTCATCATGCCAAAGTATGAGTGCACACACGTTTACATTTGCCTTTGTTCCCTCCAGGCTTCCATACCTCATGAGTTGCCTGTGCTTTTAGGGAGAACCAAGGTAGCAGACCTCAACAGCATTCCGTTTCAGGGGTTGAGGAGAGGCAGCATAGAGGAAATTTAGGTTTTATCCAATGACAACCTCTTTCCTGGATATGCCCTCACAGCAGCTGGAGGGCTTGGAGGTGCTAAGCCCTCTGATTTAGAACTACAAGTCTGAAGGCTGAATATTTTCTATGAAGGGCCTTCACCTTTGGAATTCCCTCTCTAAGGCTATTGACCTAAATGGCCTGAAGTAAATTTTATCTCACTAGTAAGGTGAATTTCATAGTTATTATGGCCAAGTTGATTTGGATTATTTATTTTTAATATTAGCCACAGTTGTATATCTCTCAGATGTGTGCAGGAATTAAACATATATTCAGAAATCCCAGGAATAAATAGCACTACCTGAAACAGGAGAGAGTTTGAATATAATCTTCTTTTTGTATTGCCAGTGACTTGGCTCTAACACTGAATTGCAGCCTAGGCTCTGTGGTTATTTCTTCCATGTTGTTTTTTGTCAAGCTAAACTTCCTGTTTCTGTGTTTAATTACTTAGGGTTAATCTTTATATATCTCGATAGCAATTGACTGACAAACATAAATGTAAATAAAGCACACAGTATACCTGTATATTGAATCAGCTGCACTAGCCTGTGTGTGTGTCTGTGTGTGTGTGTGTGTGTGTGTGTGTGCGTGTGGTGTGTCAGGTATGGGGTAGACCGGAGTAAGGTGAATGTAAAAGAAGTTATTACCTCTCCAGCAGGGGCAAAGAGAAAAGCCAGTTCTGTCAAAAGTGAATGTTGAAACAAAAGAAAATAACACCATCCCAAATGCTCTGGGCTGAATCGGCCTTCCTGGGGTCTTATTCTGGTTCAGAGATAGCTCTGTCCTTGAAGTACTCTCTGTTGAGTGACACTAGTCCGTGGTATCAAGTAGTGTTTAAAATACCTAGATTAAAAGAGTTCTGTATTTAATGTCTTAGCTCCAACAGGTATATAAACCAAAATGAACTTGCAAATTTCATTGAAGCTTTATCCTCTAACCCAGGCTAGTCCCTCATGTCACAATTTCCACATTCCTGACAAAGAATCTTTTACTGTAACCAAGTTCCCGTTCACAGTTGGCACCTGGCCCATCCAGCGGGGGAAGGTGATTTTAGTGGTGTCCTCGCTCTTGCAGCGGTGCAGGTTAACATCCTCCTTGGGCAGTGAAGAGACTAATATTCTGTTCTTTGTTCAAAGCTCTGAAGGATCAATGTGTGAGATGTGATACTCAAGTCGATGCTATTCCTGTCCTGAAAGCAATAACTCCAGTTCCCCTTCCCAGTGGAAGAGTGAGACGATATGACTCTTGGCTCAGCACTGCCCAAGTAAATACTTTTTATCAAATTTCAGCCTAACATGCATTGATGTTTCAATTAGAACAAATAGAGATTCATGCTAATTCAAAATAGGGCATGGATTTCAAATACATTTAGACCAAGCCATGCAGCTGTTTGTATAGCTCTGCTTGAGTATAAATGGCCAGTGTGTCCCTTAGCTTGGCCACCACTTCAATGGGAGCCCACTTCCAATTAAGCTGCTCTTTGAAATACCTAGCAAACCTTGCATTTCTAGCAGAATTTCTGCACTTAAGGAATGGCATATTTATAGATCCTATGATACCTCTCTACAGAGTAGCAATGGAAAAAATTGCTTTATTAGTTTTTGACACAGAAAATAAAAGTATTGGTATGAGTGCACAGTGATGGTCCTTTCTCGTGAGGCGTTTTCATTAGAACAAGTCAGGCGTAAGAGCATAGTGATAGGTGATGTGATCAAAGATGGCTGAACTCGGAAGCAGATTCAAGTTGGACCTGCTGGACTGAATGAATCTGCTCAAGGCCTCGCAGTGAGTTGGAGGTTCTTCCCTTGGTGAACAATTCTCTTCTTCAGGATGAGAGCAGAATGATCACTGTCAGGGATGTTCTCAAAATTAACTTGTCCTCAGCTTTGGACCAGATAAAGTCTGTAGTTCTGCATACTGATAGAAAGCATTTCAGCATATCTCAAGTCCTGATTAACTGAATAATTGATGATTGCTTTGTGGGTTTTTTCTAGCTTTATTGAGATATAATTAATAAATAAAATTATAAGATATTTAAAACGTACAACATGATGATTTAAAATATATCTACATTGTGAAAAGGGTCTTTCATCTATTAACATATTCATCGATTTCTTTGTTTGGTAGAACAGTCTAACTCACCAGTCTTGGTGCAGTCTGCCCAGGCTACTCTGACCTGCTTTTATTACTGTGCTTACTCTAGACCCTACCTGGTGCATACCCAACACAGGCCCCACAAAGCTGAGTGGACACACTACAAGGCATAAACTAAATACCTTGAAATCATCTCTGAGGCTTTATTTTTTTTTTCTTATTAATTAGCAAATATGGACCTTGCATGGTGGCCAATAATTTTTCTTTAAAAGTATATTCCTGTTATGTGTCAAAGACAGAAGCAGCTTTGTTTTAACTGTTGGCTTTGTCCTTGTAACTAAGAAATTGTCCCCAGCACCCTCCTGGATACTTGCTTTGAACTTTCATTGCTCAATTGGATCCACTTTCATACTCATTATAAATCACGTAAACTTATTTCAGTGTCCAACTGATGTTCTATGGCCATGATGAATCCGAACTCTGGTTTAAAACATGTACCATCAGCCCTGAAGTCTGTATTTTCTGCTTTGTCACGTCTCTCACACCTCCATGTGATGCTCTTTGTTAAAAGGAATTGTGCTTTTTATCTTTAACCTTTTAACTTATGTGGCTGCAGCCCCTTTCATTTGACTCATGTTGATGCTCAATGTTACCCTCTCTCACTTCTTTTAATGTCCTTTGCTTTACCAAGATTCCAACAACTTGGTGGCATTCCTACCATGGTCTCATTGTTGTCTGGTTATGAACTAGAATCATTTCCCCTGATTTTTATTCTCTGGTGAATCTTTGCATTCTGGAATATTTTACTGCAATATCTTATTGTAATTAGACACTTAGCTAAAGAATAGACACTTTTATCTCCATAATTTTTGGACCCTTGCACCTCTGTAAAACTACCATTGAGAATGCAGTCACAGGAAAATGATTTTGTCCTTACCTTCTCCCACCTTCAAAGTCTATTTATAAGTCACTTGTCTTTCCATGTGGTTCTGCTGACCAAGTCATACTCGATTTAGTTGCTCATCTTACATTGAATTTAGCTGCAACTTCTTCCCATTCTCCACTCACCTTTTAACCTCTCAAGGCTCTATTCTTATAGTATTATTATGCAGTTGTTCAAATAAAATGAATCAGACATGAATTAAGTCATTCAGGTTGTATCTACACAAATAAATACTGGGGTGGGGATTAAACTACAGGAGCAGGTTTTGAGTCTTAGATTATAATTTAAAAATGAACACCTTCTCTTTCTTTAGGCATTTGATGAGGGAAGCAAAAGTGGCATGATTCCTGATTGTTTTATTCTGCATCAGAATTGAACATATCTGTTCCATTTGGGCACCATTGATTCTTTTTCTAGTTCCTTGTAATAATTCCATAAGTGAGGGGGTGAAATTTTCAGGTTGAAGCATATTTCTAAATTTAGCATGTGTAGAACTCACCTACAAATTGCCCCCATTATCACAAATGTACTGCTCTTGTCAGTGGACTAATTTAAAAAAAATTATTTGAATAAGACGTAATTACTACTGATGGTAAGGAGGCTACACTCAGAGTAGAACATTTTGGTGAACATAACTGTGACATTAATAGTACCTCCAAATTCAAAAGGTAGGTTCTTGGAGAGTAGCCTTTCTGGCCCTTTGGGTGTGCTCGTCTGTTGGCACCCCAAGTTAAGGATCTCTGAAGTAGGTTGTGTCCATATTCTGTTGAATTCTCTGGTCAAAGCGTCTTCCTAAATGAGGAGACCAAGCCACATGATTATCTCTCCTCTGTCCCCCAACACACTGAATGACTAAGGAAGTCCAGAGGATAATACACTCAAAAACACACTAAAATACAGGGTTAAAGTGAAGGAGTAGCATGGATATAGCAAGAATGAGTATCTGGAAAGGGTCATAATGATGGATAATTTAGAATAAAGAGAACCATAGAGAGACAAGGGTAGAAGAAACAAAAGAAATTTTTTACAACAGAGTTTCCTAAAGTGGTCAGATAATGAGAACAGGATTGGGGTAAGAGACAGAAACCAATATAAAGGACTGAAGACTTAACTACAGCATGTCTATACTGTCCTGTATTGCCTACACTCATCTCTAAGCCTGCTTCTACCACAGTGCTCTTCTCCAGGTTGGAGTTAGAAACATCTTCTCCAGTATAATAATCTACCACCCATTGCTATCACATAACTTTTAGGAAAAAAAGAAAACTAAACATTTTCTTTATTTGTCTGAATTGCATATTTGTATGCTTTACTAATATTATCTTCATTATAAAACATAAAATAGAAATTCTTAAAAATAATGAGAAAAAATTCTAAGTAGAGATTCTAATACAGGCTTCTTTCAATAAACATTAGAATATATCTCTGAAAATTTTTATGTTTCATGTAAAAAATATTAATTGTGAGCATATCTCCTTATTTAACTGGGAATCATTAGAACATGTCAACTCAAAACTCACAACCAGTTTTCTAAAATGTATCTAAAACATAGTAAACTAACCACATATAAGTAATAAATATTTAAAATGTAAAATGCTGAAAATACTATTTTCTGATATCTGAAAAGTAGAGTTATTAACAAATAGCTGTTTTGAGTACATGACATACTCTTAGCTTTGGCGTAGGAACACATCCCTTCTGTTGACACTTGAAAGCTCTTTAAAAGCATTTATATATGATTCTAAGATGTATTTCAAGAATTGTCCATTATTCAGTTTAAAATGTATTGAATATTGAGGATGTAAAATTTTTTTTTGTAAAATATTGGCCAAAATTGTATTATAAGTGTTTGATAAAGATTGGGTATTAAAATCCAAGAGACTTTCTGCACGGCTATGCCTATATTTTCTTTCATTACCCCAAGAGAACAACTTTTGTACCCTTAGGTGAAATTGTTCGTTTTGAAAGTTAATGCTTTCTAAAGACTTCAGATAGTCTACAAGAGAGGTTAGTGTAGGTGTTGCCATCTTAGATTAAGGACTTCTTTATAGCAGCAATGACTAGTGGAGAAGTCATTCATTTGCCCTCAGGTGAAGTCCGCTGTCCCCACACCTGGTCTGCATGCCAAAAACTAGCAGTTTTTTTTTTTCAGGTAAGAGCATGACTCGGATATAGAAACCCTGTGACAGTTACCTAGTTTGTAATATTCCTTCATTTGGGTGCATGAAGGCAAAACCATGTGGTGGATATCATTTGAGGACAACTGGCAGCACAAGGGGGGAGGAAGATAGAGATGAATAAGTAGAAACAACAGACACTGAAAAATGAATAATTTAGGAAAGAAAATATAGTGTTTTTTTTAATTGTTATCCTACACAGATTAAAGAAAACATAATATCTATTTAACAAGAACAAACTGAAAAGAAAAGGAATCAGAGAATAAGAAAAAAGAACTGATAAAAATGTAAAACACAGATTGCCAAATCAGCAAAAAGGTGAAAAGAAAAAATTGACCAAATCATACAAAACAGTGAACAGGAGAGAGAGAGAGAGAGAGAGAGAGAGAGAGAGAGAGAGAGAGAGAGAGAGAGAGAAAGAGAGATGTAAAATGTAAAAAACAAAAGCAAAAACAAAAGCAAACAAACAAAAACCCCAAGGACATAGAAAGTTTTTCAAGAAATAATAGTTGAAATCATTTGTGTTTATGTTATTACTTATATGTTAAAATAATATAATACAAAATTACTCAACAGATGAAATAATAGTTTAGAACTGTTTTTGTTTGTTTAAACAGGAAAAAAAAGAAGATTTTCTTTTGCTTAAAATTATAAATCTTCCAGGATAGAAGTCTAAGGATCTCCATAATTCATATGAAAATGTTGAAGGAGAGGTCAGGAAAGAAAACAGCTTTCTACTTTTTTAATTGTTTCTATGACTTCTGTTCACCCTCAAGTAACTGAAGAATACTCTAATTTCTGGAGAAAGTCTTTCCCTTTTGTAGTAGAAGAAAGGAAGAGAGCTGTTGAGAAGAAACATAGCAAACTGTTCAGGAATTTCATCTGCTATTAAAAAATAAACAAAGATTTATTGGCACAGGTCAAATCTGAAGGCATTTCATGGTAGATATATTTAATCAGACATGTTGTCACTAATGTTCCAGGTGCCTATTTAACTCTATGCACGGTCACCTTACCATCTCAGTCTCAAACTACTGTTATTCAGGAAGGATAATTTAGCTATTTATATGGGGAAAAAATCTCTGGCATTTGACAAGATAATATAGGGTCTGAAGGGAGTGTTCAGCAAAATACTGTGGAGCATGGACTTAGCTCCAAGAGCCTGGTGTTATAAAAAATTTTGGTAAGTTAAGTTGGAGCGAGCTGCAGGAGTCTGTTCTCTTTCAGAGTAGCTCTGGGCAAGCTATACTAGTCCTGGATCTCATTCAGGAAGGATGAGTGTCAGTGGGGAGACTATCAATTCTGGAACATGCCTGAAAGTCTAAGTGGACCTGAAAACACCAAAAGTTCTTTATGGTCATTGTAAGTCATGGGGAGTTCCAATTGAATCTGAGACCCCCACTTTCTCCCCCGTTAGGCTACAATCGACTGAGCCTCAGGATTCTACAGAAAAAAGCAATATTCACTTATGATTACATATCAGGACATTTGTTAAGTATTAGATTTCAGAATCTGAGCCACCTTATTTCTTCAGTTCTCTCAATGTCCCAGGCAGTGAAGTGTATATAATATGAAACAGGATTTGCTTTTTCACATTTGTCTTTTGATACATTTGAATAAAAAATTGTTAAGCATGACTTTTATTTTATTACCTATGGATTAGTTATTGTTTTACTTGCATTTATACTCTAGTTGTGAGTATACTCATGTGTTATAATAAATTATCATTCTCCCCATAAATAGTGTCCTAAATTATGCTGCCTAAGTTTGCTGGTATTTTATAATTTGCCTCATAATGATGAGATTTTACCACCCTAAACATAGCTGACTGGTTATTACAATAGTAATGTTTAACATTTTAAATAAACAATATAACATTTAGAAATAGATTTTGATTTAAAGCAACTTCCTAAAACATTCTAACTCCATATTCCAATTACGCTATAATTAGCAATATGATGTTATACAGAAAATAGAGGCAATATTAGAATACTTCTCTGAGTATTTGAAGATGAAAAACATGCAAGAATAACTTGAAATAGATTGAACTGAGAAAAAAATTATTGAATTTAATTAAAAGAAATTTATAGCAGATTAGCTATGCCATTACTTCTAGTAATTTTCAAAAACACACAAAAAAACTGCATTATTGCTTGGTGCTTTCTATTATCTTATCTTCATATGTTTTAATTTGTTAATTACACTTTACGTAAATCAGTGGAAAACAGCTTAATTTGTCTAAGCATGGAGGAATTTCTAAGCTACAAAGAATCACTTTCTAGGTTTACTTAATCGCTCTGTGGCCCCCAAGTAATCTCACCAATACAATACAAAGAAAATGTTATTTATTTAACTATACAGTACCCAAATATAAAGAAATGTTCAGTTACAAAAAGAAGATATTTTTCTCATATCTGAATTAAGGTATGCTAATGTCTTATCCATACTTGCTTATTAATGATCACGTGCATATTCTTATCACAAGATAATTTTGGATCATCTAAAAATAACACATATTTCATCTGCATGAAAATAATTCTGGGGGCTGATTTTTCATCTGCAGTAAAAAAGTCTACACTTATAAGTCTGAGGCTATTGTAGTAACTTGAATAGTATTAGTCCCAATATCCATGCCCACCTGGAACCTCAGAATGCAACCTTATTTTGTAATGGGGTCTTTGCAAATACAATTAGGTGATTTAAGATAAGGTTATGCTGATTTAAGGTGGACTTTAAATCTAATGTGTCCCTATTATTGAATAACAAATGAAGATTTAGTGTATAATCTTTTCTACTAAAATTGTAAGCTTCCCAAGGACAGATAAAAAATCTTGTTCATTCTGAGCAGTAGTGAACATTTGGTTTTGGTTTTGGTTTGTTATTCTTCTTGCTTTTGGTTTTCTTTTGCTTTGACTTTTAAAAAAATTCTAGCTGATACTTTCACAAAATCTAGTTAACCATGAAGTAGCTGAGGCTGACGTAGCTGCTCAAAGCAGCAATCTGTACTCAAAGAATTCATTCTCAATATTTGGAACAAAGAATTATGGAGACCTCACAGAACCTTTGAGAAGACTAGAGAAACATGGCCAAATCCTTGTCATAGAACTGGCCTGGTGAGGAACCCACTATCAACAATAGCCAAATGGTAGATGCAAGATATAGGGTTTGCAAACATTTTTCCCACCCTGTAAGTTGCCTTTCACTCTGTTGATTGTTTCCCTTTTTGTGCGGAAACTCTTTAGTTTGTGTAGTTCCATCAGTCTCATTTTGTTTGTGTAGCATTGCTTGTTCTTTTGGTGAGATAACCAAAAAGCCATTGCTATGTCCAATGTCAAGAAGCTTTCCCTTGTGTTTTCTTATAGGAGCTTTACAGTTCAAAGTCTTACGTTTAAATCTTATGTTTAAATCTAAATGTTTAACCCATTTTGAGTTGATTGTTGTGTATGGTGTAAGACAAACATCCAATTTCATTCTTTTGAATGTATATATCCAGCTTTTGCAGCACCTTTTGTTGAAAAGAGTAAGCCATGCATATGATAAGGAATTAATATCTAAAATATATAAAGAATTCTTGCAACTACATAGCAAAAATAAATAAATAAATGATAAACTGATTAAAAATGGCAAAAGGACTTTATTAGACATTTCTAGACATTATTAGATGTAGAAGACATACAAGCAGCTGAAGTACATAAAAAAGATGTTCAACACTAATCATTAGAAAAATGCAAATCAAAACCATAATAAGATATCACTTAACACTTGCTCAGATAACTATTATAAAAAAATATAATGAAAGATAACAAGTAGCGAGGATGTGGAGAAGCTAGAACTCTTATACATTGTTGGTTGGAATGTAAAATAATAAATAGTACAGCCACTATGGCAGTTTCTCAAAAAATTAAAAAGATTGTGTTACAATCCATCAACTCTACTTCTGAGTAGATATTCAAAATAATTAAAATTAAGATCTTGAAGAGATATATTTATTGCATTCCCATGGTCACTGTAGCATTATTCACAATAGAAAACATATGGAAACAACGGATGTGTTCATTGACAGATAAATGGATAAAGAAAATGCAGTACCGTAGTCTCCCTTATCCTCCTGGTTTTGCTTTTCCATGAACCCTCGTTTGTCCAGCATCTCTACGCTGCATACAGCATCCATCCAGTAGTCACTTAATAGCAGTCTTGGTTATCAGATCGACTGTCCTGGTATCGCAGTGCTTGTGTTCAAGTAATCCTTATCTTACTTAATAACGGTCCCAAAGCACAAGAGTAGTGATGCTGGCAATTCAAATATGTCAACGAAAAGCTGTCCAAGTCTTCCATGCCTACTATTACTAGCAAAACGGAAGGTTCATGCCACAGGCAGCACCTGTGTTATCTGTTTGCTTGTCTACCTCAACTGGATATTTGAATACTAATCTATACACTTGAGAGAGGGTTCTCTCATACAGACATTTCCCCCAAGATATAGAAAAGCTATTTACAAAATGATGGGCAAATAAAATGTTGAGCCACCTTGAACACGACAGATGTTCACTACACCCAACAAATTTTAATGAATAGATTAATAAAGAATTGACAATAATGAGTGTGACAGATAAAAGTGATGTCCCCAGTTCTTTAACCCCTTCCCATATCCACTCCATTTGCCAGATAATTTTGAACTTTCTTCCACTACAGGATATGTCCCTGTCACAGATCTGGAGTGCAGCCATGAGACTTGTTTTATGAAGAATGTTAGCAGATGTGACATAAACAGAGGTAGGAGAAACACATGTGACTACGCTTATACTCTGGCACCTCTGCCATTGTCATTAGAACATAGATGGGCTACCCAAGAGGAAGAAATATGTGTGGGCAACCCAGTTAAAAGCTGCAAAACTGTCTTTGTGAGCCTGTCTAACTCAGTCATCCATCAGCTGACCTGGACATCTGTGCTGAATAAATATCAATTGTTGTATAAGACTGAGAGAAATTTGTTTTTACTTTTTTATTTTTAAATTAAATTTATTGGGGTGATGTCAGTTAATAAAATTTTGTGACAATGGATCTTGATATTATCTTACTATTTTTAAATATATGGCAATATCTAACTGATACAGAGAAGAAAAAGCAAAAAATGGTCAAGATTAACAGTCTTTCAGTATTCTTTTTCCCCAAACTTTGTTATTAAGTCAAACTTAAAAACTGAAGTACACAGAGTAAAGAATAGCTCAGATGTTCCATGGAAGATAACTTTTAATGACTAATTTTTAAATTGAGGGTGAATTCTTGACACCATCATGCATCACATTTGATACACCTCTCTTTAAATAATATGTGAAGAATATTATGTAGGTAGATCTTCGAAATTTGACTTATTATCCTCTAATCTGAACCCTGGTAAATTATTTTGTTTTGTCTTTGCCATCATGCTACATTTAATCATACCACAAAATAGAGACACATGGCAAAACATTAAAAAACAGGGTAAGAATAATTCTGTTCTACCTTATTGGTCAAGAAGGCATGGTAACTTAATCTTAAGATATTTTTTTAGCTAGTGTTATGACTCATTGTGCTATGATGGATCATGCCATTTGAAAATGTATACTGAAAGTGTTTTTTTAATACAACTTTATCAAAAGATACTAGAGTAGGGACTAATCAGGAAGACTTTGATGTTTTAAATCTAGTCATCAGCATCTGTCCCTATATTGTTTGTAGGAAAAGCTTTTCTTCTGCCCACTGGAGTGTCTCCAGGTAAAAAAAAAAATCACTAACCTTAATTTTTAGGTTATATTTTTTCTCCATCAACTTTTAATCTCACTTGGAATTAAAAAATAATCATTTACTGGTCTCGGAGTTACTTGCAACTGCTCATCAATGTTAAAATGCTGAGAGCTGATTGTGACACAGTCATTATAGAAAGAATATCTTTTTATCTTGTCTTTGATCTTTTGAGATTTGATTAAGCTCAGGTACAAAGTATAATAGTGTCTGTAGAAACACTCTTAATTACTTATCAATCAATATTTCTGGAAGAAGTTTGTCAGACATTATAGGAGATATGGAAAATTAATAGTATGGTATGTGCAATGAAGGAGTTTAGAATTTGGTGGGGAATGCTAAATCAAAACTTATGAAAGTTAAATTGCAGATGCAGCAACAATACTTGAAATGTCAAAGATCAGTTTACAATTAGGAGCCAATTACATGATATATATTCCCAGTCCTGTGGGTTCAGGAAAAGGAGGGAATATTGAATGAGGGAAGACTTCCTAGAAGAGGAAAACTTAGCACTAGATCTTGCAGGCTGGGTAGGATTTACTAGGTAAAGAGTGGGTAAAAAAATAAGGCAATTGGGAAAAGCTTGGGGTTATTTCGTAAAACCATTCTACGAGTTCTATGAGCATTAGGAAAAATTTCAGATTAAGATAGGTTGTATTGGTAATTCAATAAAATATAGACTTAAAAGCATTTCAAACGTGTATTATTCCATTATTTTCTATACCTTCTGTGCTTGTTTTCTAGGGCTGTCATACAAAATACTACAGACCAGATAGCTTTAACAATATAGATGTAATTTTTCACTGTTCTGGAGACTGAAAATCCAAGATCAAGGTACCAGCAGAGTTGGTTTCCTCTGAGGTTCTCTTTCCTTGGTTTGCAGATGGCTCCCTTCTTGCTACGTCTTCACGTGGCTGTTTTTCTTTGCACACATATCACTGTATCTTTTTGTGTATCTAAATTTTCTGTTTTTATAAGGACTCCAGTCAGATCAGATTAGTACCCTCCCTAGAGACTCATTTTAATTTAACCACCCAGTTAAAGGTCCTGTATCCAAATGCAGTCACATTCTAAGGTATTGGGAGTTAAGGCTTCAACATATAAATTTTCGGTGACACAATTCAACTAATAACACTATTTTAACATTGATTGCTAATTACATATTGACATTAGGGAAAAAGATGAACATTTTCTCCCATGAATTAAGACTAATAATGGCTACCTCTCTCCCATTCTTTACCCCCATTTCTCCAAAACCATTTGCCACTAGAACCCTATCTCTACACCTCACTTTTCCTCTGCCCTCTTCAGTTTAAATCACTCTATGCTTTAATTTCTTTATCAGAAAGCTACTCCACTTGATTATCACACTGAAGCCTACTAGACCATTGTTATATACTGGAATCTTGCCCGATCTTTAAAAACCTGCTGATACTGATATTCACTCATAAACATTCTGTTTTAATTTGTATGAGGGAGAGTTTTAAAAGTTCCCTGTGATGTTAATGTGCCAAAAAGTTTATGGACCAGAGATGTAGGAGAAAGAGAAAGCTGGTTTTGCCCTCTAGAAACAGTGACTTGGGGCATGAAGGTAATGACCACAACCACAGTTCTGGTCCTGATACAGTATATTTTATAAGCAGAAGAAAGGTTTCTACTCAAATAAATTGCATTGAACCAAATGAGATAGTTGTTTTGAACATCTGACATCCAAAGACACCAAATACGTGCTGTTATTTCTATGGGAAGTGGATAACCACACTTGGCATCATTTCACAAAGATATAGTGAGATAAAATTTGGAACATTAATCTATCTGTTCTTCTCCACCTTCCATAATTTTTCTGAGTCAGAAGATTCCTCATAGTCTTGAAAAGAATTACGACTGTTACAGCAGAAATACGAACATTTAGCTTCCTTTTGACTTACAAACTATGTTGTTGCAAATCAAAAGGGAAGGCCTCAAGAAGTACGCCACTTCGACTGCCTACCGCTTTAAAGAGGGCTACATCACATAGCATGGGAAAGCTGAGGCACAGTCCATAGACTTTTTTATTCTTCCCTGGAGCCAAATTACATCAACTGATCTAACTGCTATTGAGCAAAGGCCATCCATAGGTCATAGTTATCACTGACTCCAGCCCTTCCAGCAGGACACCTTCCCAATTCCTGATTCTCTTTCACAGGTGTTAATATCCCCTCTCAAGTAGTCACACACTCTCTTAATAGCCCAAAATACTTAGAAGTCTTTCCTAACACATGGAAACAGTGTTGGTGTCTAATGGAAATGGGGTTGGGACAGTCAGTGAGAAAATCTATTTTTAATATATTCATATATTCTCCAGAGTAAGTTGATCCTGAAACAGCAAACTCATTTTAACAAACACACATCAAATATTTTAACAAGGGTTTTTGCACATTTGTGTTTAATACCATATAGAATAATACAGGGGGAACAAAGGGCTTCTGAGTTGTATTCCTCAATTAATGCAAATATAGTAACATTGTTAACTACATTAGTTATAAGAACAGTTTTTAAGTACTTTTTTTCCAAGAGAATTCAGAAGTTTCAAGGAATTCTGCTATAATGTAGGTAATAAAGGGCCAATATTAAGAATTTCAAAAGGAGCACTATTACTGGTGAGTTTGTCTCTGTATCCCAGAACTGGTACATGTGCCCCTGATCAAATTAGATGCTCAAGTAAGCTTGAGTATCTATGTGTACTAAAAATGTAAGAACGTATTTTAATATTTGTATTTCACTTTATTTATAAAGCTGGTAAATCCACCTTCATTTTGCCTTCTTTCCTGATTTCCAAACCCAGGGTAGAATGTGTGGTTGTGGTATTCAAGGGACCTACAGGAACCTGACTACAATAGTATGAGAAATGTTACAGTTAATAAGGTGATAGTGATGGGAAGAGAAAAAATTTGAAGATCATTATAAAATAGAGGTCTACAGAAGTTATGCCGTTAAACACACAATTCTAATCATATGTCTAGCTTTCTATTTCTTATGCCCTAAGTTGCTGGGGCCACTTTGCTATATGTTAAGAGAAAATTCTTCCTGGTCTAGGCTTTATCATCATTTCTTCTTGGAAATATCTGACGCACTTCTATTTAAGTAGGAATATAGATAAGTGCACAGGTTGGCCATTATGTTGAAAATCCTCCATTCTAAGTCATAATCACAAATTTAACTTTGAGGTCTATTTAGTACTTTAAAATTTTTACCTGGGATAGCAATTCTGCCTGGTCCACTCATTCGGTAAGAAGCTGCTGCCTTCATCTTCACTTCTCAGAACTGACTGCATTCCCACAGTCTCCCTTACAAATGATTATGCCTCAAACCTGCAGAAACACCATTTTTTTTTCCACCTTGAATTATTGAGCTATAATGTGGTATCAACAGATCAAGCTCCTCAAAGAGCTCTCAATGCTTAGAATCTTTTCATTCCAGTCTTTATCTTCCTCTGCACTTTGAGAATGGTTATCATTTGTCCTCCAGTGATATGGCCATTAACACATTACTCATTTTTTTCTAATATGATTTTCTTCATTTTTCTTAATTTCACAAGTTCTTCTTTCTATTATAATTCAAATACTCTTCCTGGAAAAGCAGATTTGACAATTCACAGCAAAGCCTGCACCTCATACCTTCTCAGAAGGAGATACCAGTGCAGAACACACTCCTTTCTCTGAATAGTAAACAAGTTCAAATTTTCTGTTTCTAGTTTGTTTCATCTCAGAAAAAAATGTTGTACATCCACAATAAGATATTCAGTATAAATAGCTCCAGCTACCCCTGGCAGCTATATACGTTATAGTATCACTACATTAATCTCGAAACCTACTCAGTTACCAGGAAATATCTTTCATCTGAATATAGCACCTGTTAGATATTGATTACTAAGAATTCCTTATTAATAAATACATTCTATTTTGAAAAGAGTTATAAAATTTCCAAAAAACCTGCTTGGTGCTTTTTTTCCTGAATTCATTTATAATAAAAGTGTTATCTGATTACACAATAAATGTATTATCTGGTCAAATAAATTTTCTAGTTAAGTAAGCTAAATGGTAATACAGCACTGCCTCAGCATAATATTGAATTTAGCTCTTAAAATTGTTTTTATATTTCCTTCTCTGTCTTAGTTGCCTTTGAATGAGAAAACATAGAGTCATTTCTTGATAACAAGGAACATTTCAGCAATGGTAGATCATTTCCTTCAATCTCTCTTCTTGTTTTGTTCTGTCTTGCAAACTCCTACCACGATTCAAGAGCAATGTGAACCTTCTGTTTGATGCCATCCCTGACTGCACCTACAAGCAATACGTACTATTTTTCTGTCTATATATAGTAATTTCTCTCTACATTTCCATATTATCTTCTGAGTTTTTATTGCTATATTTTGTTCTTCAGAATGTAAAATTAGAAAAAGCTATTCAGTGGTGACAAATAAACCCTCAAATCTTCGTGTCTCAGTGCAACCAAAGTTTCTTTTCACTTACAGTCTGATGGAGGCAAGAGTGAATTGAACCTCCTCCACCTTGGAACTCGACTCTCTCAAATAGGTAGCCCCCAACGGAGAAGTGAGAGCTGAAAAGTCACAAGAGAGGTTTTTAAGGGTCAGGACTGTAAGCTGTTTATATTACTTCTACCCACATTGTACTGACCAAAATTCAGTCAAATGGACAAAACTCAGTTATGTGGGGGAGCCTGAGAAATGTTATCTTCTTGTGTGTCCAGGAAAAGAAAATAGTATAGTGGATAATTGAGGATGTTTTGTGTTCGTGACACAAGTTTCTTTTTATGTTTTCGTTCTCAACTCTAGTTTCTATTACTTTATTTGATACATATTGAGTACTCAGTACATGTTTATGAAAGAAAGACTTTTTAAAAAATATCTTTTCAGGGGATAACACTTGGCAATAAATATTCTATTGGTGTTTGGAAAATGTGCTTGAATGATATTTTTGTTAGTTGATATCTGAGGATTTCAGTTTTATGTCATTCAGTTTTATGTCATTCCCTTAGAATAAAAATTCAAATTCCGTTAACATAAAAGAAAGTCAGTTTAGGACTTTTCTTGTTAAATTAAAGCAAAAATAAAGGGTGAGATATTGTGTATCTGCTATGTCTATTTGGCCTCTTTCCCTTTGGGTGCATTTATGCCAAATCTAAATGAATTATATCCTTTTTATTTTGTTCTAATATTATTAGTTTGGTGTGAAATGTTAATTGCTTTTACTATTGATAAAACAATTATTGCAGAATTTATTAATTTATAATTTATACTTAGTATGAGTAGGAGATGACATTTACCATGAAAAAGAAGCAATAACTAGTTTTTAAAATATTTTTCCCTTATAAATTCATACATGTTACACTTAATTTTTTTCTTATAAATCTAAATATCAATTGTTTATATAGTTCTAAATATATCTTAAACTTAAATTTTATCTCTTTGGATTTTATAGTTTCCAGGCCCAAAATTCTCTGACTACAATTTCTTAGTTCAAATCCTCAATAAAATAAATATGATTGACTCAGCCTGAGGTAAAAGTTCATTGAAATGGGGGAAGGAAGGAGAGAGAGGAAGAAGGTGGATGTTGTGGAAGATTGCTAGCCACCTCATCTGCAGCTATCGGTAAAGGGCTCTTTCTTCCTCCTTTATGCTTCAAGTTACTCTGGCTCTCATCATTTACGAAGATTTCTACTTGCATATTCTTCTCTTCTTCCTCCTTCTATTCTTAGATCGTTCAATAGTTGAATAATATTCCCCTATCTTTCTCTACCTCCTTTTTAAAAAGTTTTATTTTATTATTAGTTTCAAGTATGTAGTATATTGTTAGACATTTATACAGTTTGTAGAATAATCCCCCTAATTGCTTTTTCTCTCCTCTGACTCTCTATCTAGCCATTACAGTAATGTTAACTGCATTCCCTATTCTGTGCTCCCCATTACCATGATGATTGGATAAATAAGTTACGGTATATATATATATATATATATATATATATATATATATATATATATTCACATATATATAACATATATATAATTTATATATATATATAATTTATATATATATATAATTTATATATATACACAATGGAATATTACTTAGCCATTAAAAAAATGAAATTCTACCATTTGCAACAACATAAATGGAACTAGAAGTTATTATGCTGAGTGGAATAACTCAGACAAAGGTAAATATCTCTATTTCCTTTTTATTTCACTTCTCTCTCCCCCACTATAAAGTATTTGGGAACTATGAGGAGAAAGAAAAATAACCATAGCCAGGCTCCCTCCCACACCCATAGCTAACTTCTGAGCAGAGGAAAGTCAGCACTCTCCCCTCCTGTAACCGTGTGTCCAGCAGACGTTTACAAGCTTCTGACTTGGCAGCGTGCCACTATTATTTAAGGAGTGTATCAAAAGCTCTGCTGCTGTGTGGGGGAAGGGTGCGGGGGAAGGGGTAAGTGCCCTTGATGGAGAGCTGCCTCCCTGTGAAGTGGACTGTGTCTTTGCTGGAATAAAGGGCTATGTCACAGTTGCCTATGACTCCCACATTTTTTTTCCAACTCCCCAGTCTCATTCTCCTTACCTTGGAAACACGAATCTGCAGCAACACAAGACCTTTACTTTGGAACCTCCAGACAAGCAGGACAGATGAAAAAAACATAGCAGAATTGAATGAAGACTTCCAGTGGCAGAAAAGGGTTCAAATTATATCAAACAGACCACTCTAAGCCCTGTTTCCTTTTTAAATTAAGTGTAATATATTTTATTATACTTAGCTTGCTAAACATGAGTAAAATAAAAATTGGAGACAGGTAGAAAACATTTCATATTAAAAAGACTTTAATGATCTCCAAAATGACTTTTGAAGATCATTGACAAAACAGTTAGTGGTTGAAGATATTGCCCTTTTTTTTGAACTGTGTTGTTGTTTGACTTTTATTTTCCTCAGTATTGACTTTATTCTTTTATATTTGTTTTCTGTTCACTCCTTTCTGCTCTACCGTTCGAATTCCCCAAATGGCCAATGTCCAGAGGTAGTTTTCTAAAATCAAATGATGATCATGTAAAAGGACATTAGCAATTCTGTCCTACAAATATGTAACTATTTTCCTGCAAAGCCTCTTATGTTCCTTCTTCTTGGAGTGTTTTTGTTTTTTTTGTTTGTTTGTTTGTTTTGTGGTGGGGTGGAATGGGGAAATGTTTGCATATCTGAAAAGCATGAAGAAAAGTCTCATCTGTAGAACTGGCTTCGGTAATAAGGCTTTAGCTGTGTATAAATTCACTATCATGGAATCTTGCTGAACTCAGGTTTGCCTTGCTTTTTTAGGATATTAAAATGCTTCAAACAGTTGTAAGTGGTCAGTGTATTAAAGATGTTGAAGCAGTATTGCAGGATGAACAAAAATGCCCTTGTGAGAATGGGTGATAGCTCAATACTCATCAAAAAGCTTTTCAGTATTATTGATAGAAATATTGCTGAGTTTCCATTAGTGTCATAAAAATACCTGAAACTGAATCTGTTGAATCTGAGAAAGGGCATTAAAGAGGAATAACTATTCAAGCAAAGGCGAAAGTAGAAAAGTGAGTAATTGACTTAAAATGTATGCCTGACCATTCTTTTCTGAGCTTAAAACCCTTCAGTGGCTGCCCATCACTTACAAAATAAAGTCCAATTTGCTTCCCATTATAGATAAGGCCCTCTGAGACCTGGTCCTTACAGTTCCCTTTTGCTTCATCTGTTGCCAATACCCACCTTATCCTGTGTGGTATTAAGGCTTTGGAGTACTCATTTACTACTTATCCCTACCAGTTGCCCTCCCAATGTCTCTACAACACACATCATTTAACTTCAGGGCTTTGAATCATTGGTCATAATTTTTCCTCTGACTGCATTGCCCTTTTTAACTTGCTGTGTCACCACTCATCTTGGCCATCTCTAGCTCAGTATTGCAACCTTCAGGATGCCTCATTATTCAAATGGTCTACTCCTGATTCTCCAACAGCCATATCTCTCTTAAGGGCCATATCTCTCTTGTCCCTTAAAATAATATAGTGAAGTACTGCCACATACCATCTTCTGGACCAAACAGTACAGATAAAGAATAAAGACTTATAGAATAAAATTTAACTAAGTAGAAAACTCCAGGATTTCTAATAAGGATTTTGGGGAGTTGGTGTTATTTCCTTTATTGAACCGTTATGAGATGAGATATTCTTTACTCATTCATAGTTTCCTTGAAAGACATCCATTTTCCACCTAGGTTTCTTCAGGGGGCCTGCTTCGTTAAACAATGAGATCTCATTTGTAAAAATCAAATGATGAAGGCAAATAGGCAAGGCCTGTCTTGGTAATGTTTTCCCCAAAAGGTAAATAATAAGAGTTTTCTGCTACAACTTTAGAAATGGAAGCTCACAGTCAGAAAATACTATTTACCCTTTTCATAATTGCCCAGCCAGGACCTGGTTTTCCCAGAAAGATAGACTGAACAAATTGCACATAATACATACAAACATTTTGAAAATGGTACATATTTGGAACAGAAACACATTTATGTCTCAGAGTGATGTCAACTAGTTCTATGGTGTTTTTGTGTTAAGCATAATTGCATTTCTTCTCAAAGAGCCTGGAGAAGGGGAATAACTGTTTGGCATATTTCTTTTGGTCTTACAGTGTGTGCATAATTTATTTGTTTGCCACTGAGAAGCACTGTGTTTTTCCTGCTGAGCACCAAGTCTGTGTGATAGGTACTATGATTTCAGTCGCATGTATTTTTTTTATACTCAGGATTCTGGATCTATGAAACTGGAGTCGGTATTCAGAGTCCACATTTTTAGTTGTTGAGAGTTGGCACTGTTGCATCTTTGCCCATATCCTATTTTAACAGTGTCCAATTCCAATTTGTCACAAAAACGTCTTTTTTCTATAGAGGACTTGGATGTGATGAAGTCACACACAGGGAGCACATAAGTAAGAATTTCTCAGAAGCAAATAAGGTTCTGAAGGTGGGGATAGTGCATTTTTTTCCAAAAATGGGAAGGAATTTAAGCTTTGAGAGCTTTCTTGAATCATATATTATAAGCTATACTTTATGAATATTCATTACCTCTTTTGAATTTCCTTGAAACAAATTCTCATAAATAAACAAGAAATGTACCACACTAACTGACAGAGTCATTTAACTGGATGTATTGTGCTAATGGAGTGAAAAGAATAAAAATTTTCAAGGGCTTCAACCCACAATTTTAATAAATTTCATGGAAATTGGATCAAACCCTAATTGCTAATTCATCTGAAATTATTAAAAAGAGATTTCAATTACATACCATCATTGAATTTCGATATACCAAATTAAATTAGGACACTAGATTATATCTTTTCTTAATTTCAGACCTATTTTAGAACCTTTTCCTATAAATTCTGAAAGGAAACTTTGTGTTCAGTTATGTTGCTAAAAAAAATCCAGCATTAGTACAAAATAGTAGGTTAAATCTCTTAGTGGAGATTTTTAATGACATTTCAGTGTTCCTCTTATAATTACTCTTCATCTAAGATATCCCATAATGATGTTGGACACTCTTGGTTCAGGCTCACTGGCTTGCTTCATTAGCATGTCATTCCCATTCCACATCACAAGATTTAATTGTAATGCCGGATATGCACAGCTCTCCACAGAAGTCTAATCAAAGTGGATTCACTTGTATTATTAATATCAAAAATCAGTCCACTTGCTATTTTTATAAATAAAAGAATCCAGATACATAAATCAGCTGTCATTTATTAGCATGTTACTGGCATATCTGCCAGACATATGAGCAGCCCTATCACAGTTCCTTAGGATTATTTTCATCAAGATTAAAACCCTTCTACATTAAATATACATACTAATTCCTCCATAAAGTAATCAGATTACAGAGCAGGTGACATTGTGTGTAGGAATTCAAATGATTTGCAGTAATGAGCAGGAAAGGTGTGCTTGGAGTCAGGCAGAGAAAAGGGAAGTGGAAAGACAGGGAAGAAGGAAGACTTTGGTTTTAAATCTGGGCTTACACATCTCTTGTTTTATTGTTTTGCTAACTTCTACTTATTTATTTTTTAATAAGTAAGAGACTTGAATGAGGATCCATGATGCATAGCAACCCATGGTGTCAATCATTTACGCTATCAAATGCTACTTACTTCTAGTTTATCAGTGTATCTTGCCTTTATTTATTATTTTTTGTCCACATACCTTCTAAAGACAGAACAGGGCAATATTTTCTGTGGTCTAGTGTATTCACAGATCAATGCCTATGGATATCTCTGCAGTCCAATGGGAATGTTTCATTTATCTCTTCATATCATCTACCTTTCTGATTTTTAAATTTAATTTCTTATGAAAATTCAATAAAACGCAAAAAATGCACCAGTACATAACATAGCTACTCTCACATTTGTGAAAAGGATTGTAGAATAAAAATTTGACAGTGAAATAAAATAACTATAGATTGGCTCAAAATGATTTACTCCTCATGACACTGTGGAAGCATCAGTTTGAAAGTACCTTATGGTCTTATTGATAAAAATGCAAAAGTATGTGGACAACACCTTGATTTTTACTTTATTTAAAAATATTTTTTGGCATGTTTTGCAAAAAAGAATCTCTAGAGTGTTTTTCACACACACACACACACACACACACACACACACACACACACACACACACCCATTTACTATACACACCTCAATAGTTGATCAACAATTTGGGAGGAAACTAAACATTTGGTGTTAGACTACCCTAGAGCTTGGAAATAGACTCAGTCTGCTTAAAACCTGAGACTGTTGCCCTTGTGTTTGACTTTTTTTCATTTTTAAAAGTGGGCTACTTTTACTTTATTACATAACAACAAAAGACTTATTTAACTTAGGCTAATAATTTTTCAAATACCTTTTGATATAGTCATGAACACTATACATACAGATGCATATACATATATGTGTGTATATCCACACAAATTGAGCAACTTTTTATATTCCTCTTTTTTATTACAAAATACATGGTTTCATTAGGTCAATTTTTAATCCGAAAGTTATATCTGTACATAATTATTTTACCAGTCTGGCATATCCGTAATAAGGATTAAGTGACACTATCTTCAAGAGAAAACTTTTAAGATATAAATATTACCTTAACAAGTAATATTATGATTCGTACAATAAAAATCTGTTCTTCTTTATATGTTTTATTTATTTTATCTTATTATTTTATTTTATGGCGACATTGGTTAACAAAATCCAATAAGTTCAGCTGTACACTTTAACAGTAAGGCATATATATATTTACACTGTGTTCACCTCCCATAGTTCGATTTCTTTCTGTCACCACATATTTGTCTCCCTTTACCCCATCTATCTCCCCCTTCTCATGAGGTAAAGGGGATCAAATATGTGGTGACATTTGCAACTCATTTAAACAGAGCTTCCTCACCACATTGTGATATTAAATGGTATAGCTTTTAAATGACCCATCTTAAATAGCCAGCCAATTTAAATACTTATTGTATTGCTAACAGTATAAAATATATATAATATTTTATATATAACATAATGTAAATATACATATGCCTTACAGTTAAATTGTAATATATATACAGCATTTAGGGCTTCAATTTATTATTTAATAAGAATACATTTGACCTCGGCATATTGATGACTCCTCAGAAAATGTATTCCGCAGCTAATCTAATCAAACTGTATACAGTTCATTTTGAATAACTTCTCATCTAATTTTTTTTAACTGTTTGAAAACAAAAACTGGGCTTGTTCTTTGTAGAATAAAAAATAAACAGCAGCTCCCAATGTGTGATAATCAAATAGAAAGGCTAACAGCTCATATGTTGATTCAATAGCCATTTCTATACTATTTTAACTCACAGACGTTCTCAGTATATTTTAAATTATTACCGTTAGAGATTCAGCAATGGCACAAAGAGCAATAGGAAAAGAAAATCAAGAAACAACTTTGGTATTACTTATAAAGAATGAATTATTTTATGCTGATTCTTTATAAATGACCTAGAATTTAAGACGGTTTGTTGATGGCAATTTAGCAATTCTATAAAGCATGGCAAAACTTAACTGGCAAAATAAGCATCAAAGAAAAAAGACAGCCAGTACTGTTAGGTCGGCGGGGGAAGGGCCAGCCAGGTGCAGGCCTGGAGACTCCCCAGCTTGATGCTGGGAATCCAGACCTGAATAGGACCCACCCTAAAGCCCTGGCCCTAATCTGGAGGCTCAATTAGCATTGATTAAGGATTAATGTTCACCACCCTATACCCCTACTCCCAGGTAACCCATAAAAGCCACGCCCTCCCACCTCAGGGCGTGACTTCTCTGGACCCTCTCCTCTCTAGACCAGCAAACCTCACCCGGGAGCCCTCTCCCAATAAACGCTTGCTTTTCAAACTTCTCTCCTGGTGCCATGCCTTTACCTTACAAGTACCTTCTATGTTATTCCTACATTTGCATTTGAGAGCAGACATCAACTTTTTCATAGAAGTAGATGACCACTTCACTCACAAAATCACATCAATACGTCCCTTCCATACTCATCTTGGCTTAGTTCAACATCTCTAGTGGAAATTAAAAACAGGCATTTTCTGTTTTTGTTATTGCCTTTAGAAAAATCTTTTGTTGTTGTCTTTCAAAAATTAAAATTCTGGACAATGTATACTAAGCAATATACTTTTGTGACAATATACTGGGTATAAACTTAGTTTTGTATTTCACCAGAGGGTTTCCATCAGTATATTGCATATGTAAAATTGGCCATCATCCTTCGTTGCGTTCTTGGAGCAGACACAAAAAGGAAAAGCGAGTGGAACATCATGACCGAGAGAATGCAGCATTTTTTCTCATGAAGGTTACTGGATGGTGCCAGAGCACACAGTGCCTGCTAAAATTCAGCATTTCTAAGATAAACCCTAATCACCAATAGTGTAATCTTTTTAGTGTGCAAATTTATCCACTCCATCTGTGTTTACTACTGTAATGCCCTGGTTTGGAACTCCAGGAGCCAAGAAGGAGACTGACACCGATGCAAGCACAAGAGGGAGTTTATTGACAAACTCGAGTTTGGATCCCACTCGTTCACTGACGCAGCAGTGGGAAAGAGGAGTCCCGACAGGGGGATTGGGACCGAATTTAAAGGGTAAAACCGTGCTCAAGAGGGTTGTGTGCACAGAGCGCCGTGTGCAGCAGGGCCGTGTGCAAAAAGGGCCGGTGCAGAGAGGGTTGTGTGCAATAAGGGCCCTGTGTGGGTGCCTTAAGGGTTTACTGATTAATGGCTTTGGTCGGCTTGACCAGATGGCAGGATGTTGTCCCTAATTGTTTTTCAGTGAATTTTTCTTCATTTAATCTGGAGTCTACATAACAAAATGGAGTTACTCTAGTCCTTCATTCCCCCCTTCTTCTGGTACTTGAGGAGCTTATTCTTAAGCATCCTCTGTTCCTAAATAGTGATATTGTGATCGCATGACCATTAGCTGGATGCTGCTTAGGCGTCCTTTAATGAATCGGAGGGCATAATTAAGAATGCAAAGTCCTATGGTTAAAATTAGGAGGAAGGCCGTGAGCAGTTCTAAGAGAGGCAATACCCATGCCATCCAGGGGGACTTGAACCAGCTAAATAAACATGCCATGAGCCTCCTTCTCGGCCAGGCGATTGCGGATGGACTCGCAAAGTTCTCTAACTTTGGTCTCAACAATCCCTGATGCATTAACAAAGAAACAACATTCTTCATTTAAAAACTGACAGGTTCCCCCTTGATTAAATAACTCTGCGTCCTGGTAGCAGGACTGATGAACATAGGTATGGTAAGAAACTGAACCTCCAACCGTAAGTCATATAACAGGCAGAGGGACAAGGCGCCAGAGACACAGAATGGAGGGAGAAAGAGAGGAAAATTAACAGTCTTACAGTTTTTGTATGTGGATTTTTAGAGGGTTGCCAGAGTCTCTGGAGACTGTCCATTGCGACGGGGGTGGGGGTGGGAGGTGGATTTGGTCCTGGAGGGCATGGAGGTCTGCAGGCCTGGTGTGAGCGTGATGAATCCAAGCGGTGAGGCCGTCAACCTTGAGAGCGGTGGGTGTTGTCAGGATGACTAGGTAAGGAAGGTCCTTTCCAGCGAGGTTCAAGGGTCTCGCGGTGATGTCTTTTGATGAAAACCCAGTCGCCCGGCTGAAAGGTATGAGGCTGTGGAGTTGGTTCGGCCTCATACAGATTTCTTAATCTGAGTCCAGGTGTCCCTATGAGCATGTTGTAGGGTTTGGAGAGATCGAATAAGCAAATTGTCATCAATATCAAGATTATTAATTATTTCAGTCTGGAGAGCAGGGATTATTGGGGGAGGTCTCCCGCACATTATTTCAAAGGGGGTCAGACCAAGTCTATAGGGGTGTTACGCATAAGGGGTGTAGAGGGCATAAGATAGGAGAGTCACCCAGTCCCCGCCAGTCTCCTGGGCTAATTTAGTTAAGGTCTCTTTTACGGTTCTATTCATTCTTTCTACCTGACCTGAACTTTGGGGTCTATATGCACAATGTAATTTCCCATTTGCCCATATTATAGATGCTAACCCTTGTATTACTTTGGAAGTAAAGGCTGGTCCATTGTCTGATCCTATCATAGCAGGAAAACCGTACCTGGATAGGATGTCTTCTAGAATCTTCTTAGCTACTATGCTGGCAGTCTCATGTTTGGTAGGGAAGGCTTCTACCCAACCTAAAAAAGTGTCTGTAAAACCAGTAAGTACTAATAGTCAAAAGTCCCCTTTTTAAGTTCTGTGTAATCAGTTTCCCAATAGGCACCTGGTCTGGTTCCTCACAACCTGGAACCAGGTTCTGCCATGTTCTGCTTGGTGTTTGTCATCTGGCATGCTCGGCACTGAACTACAATGTCTTCACTTTTGGTGTTGGCACCTTGGAACCTGATATTAGCCCTCCTGATGAGGTCTTGCATCTTCCGTATGCCCATATGGGTAGTCCAATGGTTTCTGAACAAGAGTTGTTCCCCTAGCTTTTTAGGAAGAATTATTTGTCCTGTTTCGGTGTGCCACCTACCCAGGTGTTCTTTAGCTGTGGGTTGTTTGATATCCAATCTAAGTCTTCTTGGGTGTATGTAGGATTGTCAGGCAAGGTAGGGCCCCCTGGGTCCGGGGGATTGGCAGTCAAGATAACTTCAGATTGGGCCATTTTTCTAGCAGCTTGGTCTGCTAACGAGTTTCCCCTGAACACTGGCTCGTTGGCTTTTCGATGTCCTGGACAGTGCATAATAGCTAGTTTCTTTGGTGGCCAGAGGGCGGCGAGCAAGGCCAGGATTTCATCTTTGTTCTTGATAGCTTTTCCTTCGGCAGTTAGCATGCCCGGTTCTCTGTATATGGCCCCATGAATGTGAGCAGTAGCAGAGGCGTATCTGTTGTTGGTATAAATGTTCAGAGTTCTGGCCTTTTCTAGAGTTAATGCCTTAGTTAGGGCAATGAATTCAGCCCGCTGGGCCACAGTCCCAGGAGGCAAGGGTTCCGCCATATAACTTCTGTTTCTGAGCCTACAGCCGCTCCTGCATACCTTTGGCTGCTCCGGACAAAGCTGCTCCCGTCAGTATACCAGGTGCAGGCTCCAGGTATGGGTTGGTCCTTTAGGTCCGCTCGTACTCCATGAACCTGGGCCAGGATGTCTGCGCAGTCATGGAGTGGGGCGTCTAGATCTGGGTTGGGCAGCCAGGTAGCTGGGTTGAGAGCTGTAGGCGACTGAAAAACAATCCTGGTGGGGTTGAGGAGTAGGCTTTGGTAATGAGTGAGCCTGGCATTGCTTAACCACCAGTCAGGGGGTTGTTTAAGGATTCCAGCAGAACTGAATGTTGTGCCCCCGTTTCTACTAGACATTGAGTGGGTTTCCTCTCCACCTTTAGGGTTACCCTGGGTTTGGGGAGGGGGACTGAACCTCGTCCCCTCTATTCGTCATCCCCAACTAAGACCTTAACTTTAGGTTATTTCTTGGGGCAATTGCGGACCTAGTGTCCTTCTTCCTTGCAGTAGGCGCATTGGTTTTTGCCCAGGGGTGGCCTACCTTTACCTTCCGGTTTTTCTCTCCTGATGTCAGTTGTTTGTGCTGTCGTTGGCATTCTCTAGGTTCAGCTGTGGCAGCCAACCGGATCCCGGCCAGGTCACGATTCTGTCTCTTCTCTGCCTTGATCTGTTTTTCCTCAGGAGTATCTCTATTATTATAAACTTTTTCTGCTGCCTCAACTAGGTCCCTAAGCTGTTTCTCACTGAATCTCTCTATCTTTTGTAACTTTTTCTTAATGTCCAGTGCCGACTGCTGATGTATGCTAATGCCATCGTCCCTAAGTTTTCAGGCTTCTCAGGATCAATAAGGGCATATTGGCAGAAAGCATCCATCATTCTTTCTAGAAAGGCAGCCGGACTCTCGTCTTGTCCCTGTCTTAGATCATACACCTTAGTCAGATTAGTGGGCCATCTAGCAGTCACTTTGAGACCTGCCAATAGAGCCAGTCAGGCCGGGTTACTGGAAAGGTAGCCTCAATGGCCGCCTGGATAGTGGTTGGGACACCAGTCGGGCCAGGAACCAACTTTCGGGCTTCTATGATGATCCTTTCATGATCTTCAGTGGTGAACAGGACCTGCAAGAGCTGCTGACAGTTGTCCCAAGTGGGCTGGTGAGTAAACAGCACAGTTTCTAACAGATTGATTAGATCCTTTGGCCAGTCAGAAAAGGGAGCATTTTGGGATTTCCAATAATAAAGATCACTAGTAGCAAAAGGCCAGGAGTGGAATTGTTGATCGCCGTTGGCTTCTACAGGTCCGGCCGCACACAGCGGCAAGACCGTGGAGTCCGCATCTGAGGGTGCTTGCCGGTGGCGGGCCCCGCGAGGGTTGCGGGCTGGGCCACCAGACGGCAGATCCAGGAAGGGGTTCAGGGGACCTTGGAAGGTTCTGGTTGGGGAGGTACAATGGGTGGGGAGGTTGAGGTGTTGGGTAAGGTGGTAGGGGAAAGAGGACTTCTTCCTCAGAGCCCCCTTGCAGAACTGGATATGGGGGGTCTGAGGGCGATGAGGTCTTATGGGGACGGTCGTTTTCCATCTTTGAGGCTACCATTACTGGAACCTCCTACGAGGGAAGGAAAGGTTTCAACCAAGAGGGGGGGCTACTATGAGATCTTTCCACACAGTAACATAGGGAACCTGGTCGGGGTGTCTGTCACGTGGGTGGAAGATGATGTTTTCCACGGCTGAAACAAGGGACAGGTCAAAGGAACCTTCAGAGGGCCATCCGACGCTGAAGGATGGCCATCCGCACTGCGAAAAGTGACTATTTGCTCTGCCGATCTCCACTGAGAGCCTAGGAGCACGCTCGCGAACAGCTTTGAAGTGGCTGGTCAGGAGATCTAGGGGAGAAGAAGTCTGACCCATGTTAGAGGCAAAGAAGAAGGGAAATTAGGCCGACAAAGGCAAGATAGGCGAGAGCTAGGATGAGTCGTTGACTGAGAGGCCAATCAGAAGGTGCAGCTGCTGCTAGTCCGGAGGCGAGGAGTAAGGCTGAAAAGCAAGAGAAAATTATAACCAAGACAGGGTAGCAGGACGTCAGAGAGGTCCGGACCGACACGAGACTGGACAGACAGGACACAACAAAATTTCACAGACTCTATTCAGGCGGTCCGAAGACCCAGATGGTTCCCCTCCCCAGTAGTGGACCCCGACGGGGCTGAGGACGTCTCCTAAGCCCCTGCGGCCGTGGCCCCGGGGGCGTCCACCCTATACCACGATGTGCCGCGCAGAATATCAGAACTTTTCAGAAATCACAGGTTTCAGATAAGACCCGGGTCGAAACTTTACAGAAAAGAGACACACGAATAAAAGAAACACTTACCGGGCGGCCAGGCCGGGAGGCTCCCTCCGGTGTGTTCGTTCAAGGCTGTGCAGATCCCGGACGAGCCCCCAGATGTGAGGCCCTGGTTTGGAACTCCACGAGCCAAGAAGGAGGCTGACACCGATGCAAGCACAAGAGGGAGTTTATTGACAAACTCGAGTTTGGACCCCACTTGTTCACTGACGCAGCAATGGGTGAGAGGAGTCTCGACGGGGGCGTTGGGACCGAATTTAAAGGGTAAAACCGTGCGCAAGAGGGTTGTGTGCACAGAGTGCCGTGTGCAGAAAGGGCCGGGTGCAGAGAGGGCCGGGTGCAGAGAGGGCTGTGTGCAAAAGGGAAACAGGGTGTGGGTGCCTTAAGGGCTTACTGATTAATGGCTTTGGTCGGCTTGACCAAATGGCAGGGTGTTGTCCCTAATTGTTGTTTTTCGGTGAATTTTTCTTCATTTAATCTGGAGTCTACATAACAAAATGGAGTTACTCTAGTCCTTCACTACATTCCCAAAAACAATCCAAAAGAAGTGGGAGAATTAATTTCTGAGATATCCAAAACATTTAAATGACAATTACAACCAAGGCTGCTCCAACCATATACTGCAATTGTAGGCTGGTTTGCAAAGTGTACCTGGAGCCCCAGAAGGCACAGCTCTGTGTGTGCGCTGCGCTGCCGGCAACTGGATGGCCTATTGTGAAGAAAAATAAACCTCTACCTCTTGGTAAGGGAAGTTTCTCAGCCCAATGTGGGAAGTCTTGGAATTAACTCACTTCAAGAGACAATGAACAGCTATTTCAAGAGGAAGTTTAGATGTTAATGCTAGAAGTCCGGGCATGTGCTCTGAAAAATGTTGAGATCAGCGAAATCTTGCCCTAAAGATGAAGGGGGCTGATTGTGAAAAAACTAGAATTAGGGCAGACACTCAAATCATGGACTTTATAACCAGAACACTAATAAGAAAAACAAAAGGAAACAATTCTAATAAAAATTCTAGTATGATTAAATCTCTCTTATTACTTAACACCAAGCATCATGGTCAATCAGTTTTTGTATTCAAAATGTTGAGGTTGTGCTTTCTCTTCCAGGAAGCATTGCTTTTAAGAGAGACTATTTTCATCAAAATCTAATTCAAGGTGCAGGCTTCTTTTTAAATCTATTGTTTTGATACAGGGAACAAGCCTTATTGCTTTATCACCTCCACTGTAGGTTGGCTAGTGGCTTAAAAGAGGGGAAGGCCTCAAAATTCTTGAAGCCATTAAACCAATAACTATCTGCATGAAAGGAAATCATGAGTGTAGTTTTCAGCTTTTTCTTTAAAATCTTTTCAATCTATTAAAACTTTCTATTTGGTTGTATCAAAATTCACAAACAATTGCTTCAAAACATGCTGGGGAAAATGTATCAACATGCTTTCTGGGTTATATTGTCCCTGTTCCTTTATTTACCCTTTGTGTAGGAGGTAATTTATGATAATTCACATGAATTCACATAATCCTTACAGCCAATTGTGCCTAGACCACCCATCCCTGGCAGAACATAATATTTACCAGGTTTAAATTAATGGCCACTCTCTTTGGGGGACATTTTGTTCAAAATACTTCAGGATTACATTTTGTCCTACATGTCAATTAATGTAGTAATTATTTAACTCAGAGTGTTTTGTAAAACAGTTAGAAGTTCAGAAACATATTAAAAACCTCATTCTTTTATCAAGATTTGATAAATATTAAGAATATTTTTTCTAGAGTTATACTACTAAACAACTTCAAATCGCATAAATCCTCCTAGTTAGCTCAGGGTAATAATGCATTTTTTAGAGTTGTTTAAATTGCTCCATTTTGTGGGAAAAGGAACCTTGGATTTTATTTCTTCACACTGTGTCTGAATGAGCAAAAGTAGTACAGCAGTTTATCAGGGGAACTTTCTCGATTAGTCAAACTGGGAGTGATTGCCTGATCCATTTACTTCTCTCTTGTCTGAGAATTTACTTAGATATTGAGTCATAAGGGATTCTAAAAATAGATGTCAGCTCATTTTCCCCTAAGTTCCTTCTTGCTTATATAAAGCAATATTTACCCTGGGTTCCTAACACATACATGTCCTGTTTGCCCTGAATTTCACCCTGGACCTTTGAGCTGAGGAATTCCACTTCTGAGGCTTCTATTTTAAGATTAATAGAAAATTTGCTTTTAGAGATAATGATGTTAGAAAGTGATCAAACCCCAGTGGTGGAGGTTGACAACACGATAAAAAGAATCATTAAAAAAAGGACAATTCTCTAAAATTTCTAATTTCTAAATTTCAAAGACTGTTTTTCTTGTACTTGTGCTAAATTGGCAAATTTTTAATATTTGGCACAAACGAGATAACCATTTCAGGGTTATAAAACATTTTCTTTACAGTAAGGACCGCTCATGATTGGTTCATTCACTCATTCTCTAAATATTTGTAACTCCAAATATCTATTCTCTTGAGAGCCTCTATGCAAGGAGTAACAGGCCCTTTGCCCTTGCCCTAGCCTTTCCCTCAGGGTCCTAAAAACAGGTACTTTGAATATGAGCAAAAAAGCAAAATTCAGTTGAAATAATTAAATTTCCTTTGTCTCGTTCATTCCTCCATTCCATTTTTTTCCCCCTTTCTACAAAAGCTGCCAAATAGACTTGGAGAAGATTTGATAACACTGAGACAAATGCTTCTGCCAAAAATGTTAACAACTGATGCTCCTCCGGGTTTCTGCTAGACTCTGTAGAGCTGAGTCAAAGGATATCCTCTCTACTCTGAATCACATGTGGTCTCCAGGACTCTAGAAGCAGCAGTCCTTGCTCTCAGACTCAGTAGGCCCTTATGAGTTATCCCATTTGCTTCAGAATCTGAAACCTTTTTTTAAGGAGGATCAAAATTTTCCCATAAGTGCTTAGAAATGGGTAATATCTTTGCATCTCCCTCTATTTTTACTTCTCATCACATCCACCATACACAAAAATATAATTATTTTCTTCTTGAATTGAAAATAGTCTCTTTTAATGAAAACAGACACAAATACTCAGAATGCGAGTGGTGGGAGCGTTGTAGGATGTTGTATACAGTAGCAATGGAGTCCCGTTAGATGTGTTGTTTACCTGTAATCTACAAGGTCTTTTAAAGATACTTTATTCTCTCAATGCCAAAATTTTTTTAACACTTCAAAATTAAGAAAAATGATGACAGATAGTACTCATCTCTTTATCCTACACTTATTGGCAGTAATAATCCAAGTCTCATAAATGGGATAGTGATACTTTCAATTTTCCATGGTCTAGTTAACAATGGCAGAATAATCCCTTAGAACCAAGAAAATAGAAAAATATAATGCTCAGTTTTTAGAGTCCCTTAAAAAACTATTTCCTTTCCCCCTCCCAATCTATTTTAATCACTGTTTTCTGTTTCATGTGTTTTTCTTAGTTACTTATTTTCCAGCTATTATCCCCTATTTTGAGAGGCCAGAGACAGAGGAAAATGTACAACTTTCAGATATGATAAAAGTGGCCTTTCAAAACATTGTGGAAAAGATAGATTATTTAATAAAGGGTGTTGGAACAACTGGCTAGTCATTTGGAAAAAAACCTGGAGCTTTATTTCACTCCTTATTGAAAATGAATTCTGGTTGGTTCAAAAATTTGAGCATAAAAATAAAATTTTTAAGAGGAGTGGAATAAGCATGTTGTTTAAAAAAATAAGTTTAGGTCACTGAAGCATGATAAAACTGAAGCCATTGGTAATGTATCAATAGATTAGACTAAATAAAAAATTTTTAAATGTATTTTTCTGTACAAAAATATTTTAAATAAAGTAAAAAAGAGGAATAAAAGCCTGGGGAGATATTTGTAAGTCAGAGGGTAAAGAAAATAATTTTTGTAAGTCATTTAGTAAAGACTAAGAAACCATTAAAAAATGGTTATGAACAGGTAATTTATAGAAAACATTCAAATGGGCAATAACATAAAAAGGGTGCTATTTAATTAATGAAAATCAAATAAGTACAGTATTTTTAAATCTACCTGTTTGGTAAAAAAATTTTAAGTTGATAAGACCCAATATTGAGGAAAGTTTAGGGAAGCAGATATCTGTCTACATGTTGGTGGAGTAAAACTGTCCAACCTTCTGGTAGAACCACTTAAAAAACAATTCTACTTCAAACATTTATCCTAAAGATATAATTGCAAAAATATTTACTGTTATGTGATTAAAGATGTTATTCAAAGACGATTTTACATTGATAATAAATCTGGACACATTCTATATGTCCTTTGGTAGGAAAATAATTGAAATATTTTCCCTGAAAAGTGAAATATTATGCAGAATATATGAAACTATAAAAGTGCTTCTGCAAGGTGGGGCTACAGAGGCTACAGAAGGATGATGTGATGCCAAATTATAAGAAAACTGGGGTTGGTGTGAATGAGGAGAGGGAGCCTGTAGATAAAGGCAGATGAGAGAAGAAAAAGGCAGTCATAAGAATTACCACTGTGGTCTTTGTGGTATTCAAGAAATGAAGGTTAAGAACTTGTGTTATCTTGAAACTGCTTCAGATAGCTCATCTTTTATTGGAATAACTCTTTTAGACTGTTTTGTATGTGGACATCTTTATCAGTTACATGGAATTTAAGTTGCAAAAAGGAAGCGAGAGAAAAATAGAGATACATTATCTTATTGTAAATATGAAAAATTTTAGGCTCAAAGGAGTTTAAGATGACTTTATCAAAGTTAAGAGCAGAGTAGAAACCAAACCCTTACACCATGCCATTTGTCATTGTTCCCCTATAAGCTCAGTGAAGAATTAGTCAAAACCCTGAGATTTAGAGACCCTGGATCTTCCAAAGGACTGTAACTTTAAAATTAACATACACATGAGTTTTCCTGTTAAAATATGAAAGTAAAAATAAAGTATTTTTCTGAAATGTGATTTTATTTAAAACTGGACATATTTGTATCAATTAATCAGAGAACATGATTTGTATAGAGAAACGAACCCTAAATATATAAAAATAAAAAGAGAAAAAAATATGCTTTATGCACCACTCATATACACTGTTTATATATTTTGTTCAAGGCCATGGATCTTGAAACTTTGTTCTTACCACTCCTTCAGATTTTTAAAAGTTTTGAGGACCCCAATGAGCTTTAGTTTATGTGGGTAATATTGATCAATTTTTACCATAAAAGAAATTAAAAGCAGATATCTTTTAAATGTCTATTATTAATTCACTTAAAAATAATTTTATTTCATGTACACAAGAATAACATTTTTTATGAAAATACAACATTTCTAAAAAAATTTAGTGAGAATGGCATCATTTTACATTTTTCACAAATCTTTTGCACGTCTAGCTAAATGTCTAGATAGAAAACATTCTCACTTCTGCTTATGCATTCAACCTCTTGCAATAAGTTGTACTGGTTACATCACATGAAGAAGATTCAGCTTTTCTCAGATATGAAATTGAAAAAAAGTGAAGCAGTAAACTTTTCAGGTAATTATGAATATTCTTCTCTGATACTTCACCAAAACTTAACAATTGGTATTTTCTTAAAGGAGCTAGATATTAGCTGTAATAAATAATCTGAAGATATGTCAATAAAATTTTCATCTTCTGTTACTTTGAAAACCATTAGTCAATCTTATACTTTAATTGAATCTTTTACACCATACATAGATCATTTGAAAATTTTTGATTCATTGAGTTATATAAAGCTTCTAAATGTTGATGTATAAAAACATCACATCACCAATATTGTTAATTGATGATGTCAATATCACCACTATGCTTAGAAAAGATTTTAAATATTGAGAAGCTGTCAAGTTCATAGTCGTGAATGCCAATTTTCCAAAATTCTAATTTTCTCTTGAAACATATCGTTGGCAAAAATTACTACCAGATGTATTTTTGAAAATCACCTGTCATATATCCACATCTGAATAATCATACTTATTTTGACAATTGTTCTTTCAAGTAAAAATAATGTTCTATGAAAAGGCAGCTAGTTAAGCTCATAATAATCACGCAAGTGCTTTTCCTTGAAGGTACTTCAATATACAGCAAAAGTGCTTTATGTGTATTTCCCATTTCAGCACACAGAATATTAAAAAGTCACATACTCAAAGCATAATTTTATATAATTAATAATTTAATATAATAAGTTTTTTCATTAAATTAATAATTGTTTCTGCTTCATCAAGGGCATTCTTAAGTGAAACTGGCTTTTTTGTGTGTGATTTATTGGGAGTACACAATAATAAAAAACACAATGACTATGATACGATTTGGTGCCACTTCCATGATTCGTGCTAATGTGCCAACAGTTTTACTCACAATCAGTAACTTGGCGCCATCAGTGCAAATATCAGTACAGTGAATAAGACAAAAAAAGGTTTTTTTATAAAAATAGTTTTGACTTTACCTCTTGAAACCTTTTAAAGAGTCTCAAGAAGGCAGCCAAGGCTGCACTTTGAGAACCACAGGTTTATGATAACAATAGGTACTAAAAGTAAAAGAGTGATAAGAAGTATTGTTTTAATAAAATGGTGGTAGTGATTTGAAAATAAAGGTCATTACTCAAACGCAAAAGCTGAAAGTAATCAAAACTTGCATTTGCTCAACGATATTTAGTTCAGAACTATGCAAGATTCCCTTTACAATTGAAACCACTTAGTTTGTAAGTTATTTTTCTTCTTTGAAATCATTTTTATATAATTTAATTTAGTAAATCAAGATTCCTTTAAAATACAACTATTACTATAGTAATAATGTGTGCATGTGCACACACACACACCAACTGTTATCATAGGGGCTAAAAAATTTACTATTTTTCTTCTCAACTTCTAAGTTCTTCTAGATGGGCTAATAAATTAACAAAAACAGATTAACAGGAGAAAATCAAATTTTAATACACGCACATGGAATTCACATATGCAAGGATGGTGAGGCAATATTGGATATATATGACATTTCAGACCAAAAAGAATAGAGGGGAACAGGGTCTTAGATACCAGAAGTGAGAATAGGTGATTTACAGATAGTTAAGGAAGAGCTATACATACATGGCCGGCAAAATCTTGCCTGGCAACTCAGAAATAATGGGATACAGAAGGTATCTAGCTAACAGACCTCTGCCTGAAGCCCTCTTATTTACCATAATTCAACTTAGGCTAAGGCAAATGTCCTAAGATTTTTTTCTAAAGCAGGTTTTTCTATCTGAATCTTTTGGGCAAGAAATGAGGGAATGTCACAGTTTCTTTCTGAGTCTTTTGTTTAATAAGTACCTTGAAATCAATATCCCAAAAGGTAGATTTAGGTTGGCAAAATTTTGTCCCTTTCACTGGCTTTATCAACATTCCTGCATCAATCATCACCTTCTTTTCTCTTGTGACAAAGAAGTAAATAGTCCCTTTATCAGTGTCAAATCTGAAGCACGTAGTACCCCTATGAATATCAGGCCTGAATCTCATAATTTCTCACGTTCTCTTTTACTGTAATTGTCTTATTTTTATACTATCAACATTTGTACATTGAGTCACTCCCATCAAAATATAAACATTCTCTTCTATCTCCTATCTAAAACAACGACAACAACAACAGCAGCAAACAATAACAACAACAAGGAAAAAAACCCTCTCACCTTCCCATCATTTTCTCTGAAATTCAAATTCTTCATTCTTGAGACTATTAGTGCATTCTAAAAGGTACCCACTCTGGTATGCTACTGAAATCTTGTCAACGACACCAAATTTCCATGCTGTCAAAACCAATGAACATCTTTCTGTTTTCATTCTTCCTGAGTTCTGAGACTCCCTCAACATAGAATATAGTATCTTCTTCTCTATCAATTTTTTTTTAAATTTTTATTTAGCAGCCTCACTCTCTAGTGGCTTTATTTCTCATTCATTGGAGATTCCTTTCTAATTTCTTTTGCTGGCTCTTCTTCCCTATCAGATACCTCTATAGATGGGATTTTTTAAGGCTTGGTAATTCTGAGATTGATAGGACAAGTATAAGACAATAATAGTAAAAGAATTTTCTCTCTCTGCCCTCTCTTCTTGGATGACCTGCTCCAACTCCTTGTCTGTGAACTCCATATTTATGTCTGTTCCAGCCTTTCCTTCTGACTACCATGCTCATGTTTTCAATGGTCTTCATGACATCATCATTTGAACTTGAATGACTTTTATATGTCTTGAAATAACATGTCCAAAATGTAAATTTTTATTTATTCTCCCCCAAACTTATGCCTATCTCCCAACTTTTTTTTATCCCAGTGAATGGCACCATCTTCTATATATTATTTCAAACAGAGATTAAGCATCATCCAACATTTTTTTCTTTCCCTCGGCCTGAATCCTAAATATTTTTAAATTTTGAATATTCAGTTATTATCTAGGTTCAGAGTATCAGCTTTGTACGTTATGTATCCTGTAGTGTAAATCATCTTTACATGTGCTTCGTATGTTTATCTATTAGACCCTTGGGACTTTATATGTGAGTTAAAAGATGTAGGCTAGTTACCCTTTGGCACATTTAGGTCATAATTCATGAAACCAGTGCTGTACATACAAGTCTCACTTTACAAAGAGATCAACTTCCAAATATATATACAAAATTGAATACTTTGATACTTTTTATAGTTCCTAGTGATTTTTTATTTCTTACATTACTAAGTGAGAATATTGCAAAGTAATATTACAGAGTGATCTCCATAGCTACTGCTTCAACTCTCTTACTTATCTCAGACAAACCACTTTCATAACAATTTGTTTCACTCTCTATTAAGCATAGTGAAAGCAGTGAAATGTCATGTAATCTTCTAGAACTAATAAATGGCACCATTTGTGCCTTTTCTCTCTCTCTAACATCATACTGCCCTTGGTCTTTAAACAATTGACACTCTTTATTCTTTTCACAATATCTAATGTTCCTCTCTAAAGTTTTTTTCTTTTCACCATTGATATCCCACATTTTTTCTTAGAGATACAAAGCTGCAAATGATATAAATAACCTTGCATAGATTTTTTTGGATCAATCTCAAAAGAAATCTTCCAAAACTATTAAAGTGCTGATTTCTTTTACTTGGTCTTCAGATGCTAATAGATGAATGATAAATCTATTTAAATATTTCTTTTTCACTTCTACATGTCTCCATTGAAATTAATAAATGTTAAGTTATATACACAGTGAACATAGAAAATAAGAGAAAGCTAAATATATGTTGGCATATTCCTATTTCTCAGTGTATTAATCTTTGGTGATACATATTTTCTTCTCATAATACCTTTTGCTCTTTGAGTCTAAATTGCTTGTTCACTCTTTCACTGTGAAGCCAAAGAGACTTTTATTATTGCTACTTCTAAACAAACTTTTTAAAGTTTGGTGCCGTCATAAGAATACAAATAAAAATTTTTGCCCCTCTCTTTGAATCAGAAGAAGATTTAAAAAAATCCACCTACCATTAGAATTAGAGAATATGAATAATAACCTGTATTGATGTTTAATAGATGTGTGACATTTTAGGATATCTATCAACTAAATTATCTTATTGATTTTTCAAAATATGATTTAAAAATGCCTACGAAGTATGTTAAAATAGCAATAAGGCTACTGCTACTAAAGATACTTTGGAATTGCTTGGTTGAACTTCAAATCAGCCCAGAGGTTTGCTTTCCATGATTATAGGAGTCATTCACAATAGAAAAATTGATAATTGCGTATGTGTATACTTTTAACTATATAATAGATCTGGATCTATAAGCAGAAAACAAACTAAAAGAATGTTCAATGATGCATATCATGTGGCTCAATAGTGTAGTAAGTCTTAAATACCCATATGCCAAATTAAGAGTTGTTTTTATGCTTTAGTGTATTTATATGTAAGGACAGCTTGCACAGGTCGTCAGCTAATTATTCAGGGAAACTTTACTATCAAATGTGCCTGGACATTGGAGAAAAAAGTAGATGAAAATTTTGGTCAGTAACACTGGTGCAATTCATCACAAGCCAGGTTTCGTTGACTCATTTTGATATATAGGCCCATAAAACAAAGCTTCATCAAACAATATGTATTTTATTTATTTTGAAATATAGAGATCTCTAACTGTTCTAGGAGGGAAACTCCTCATGTGCTAATGATAAAGTACCCAAGCTCAGCATGCCCAACATGCCCATGCAAAAATGCCTCCAAAAGTAATATAAAATAGAATCCCTTCGTGTTTCTTTTCATCTCCTTTGTGTTATGTCTATTTGATTTTCTTATCAGTGTGGCTTATACTGTTCTGAGTGCAATGTAAAATAATTCTATGAATCTGTGCTCAATATCTAAAGGAGTTTTCAGATCAACAAGGGTAAAGGCTATTTCCCTTCTCTCCCATTTTAATTGTCTAGAAGATATGCACAGACTGTTTAGAATGACTGTAAGAAGAGATGTGTGCAGAGAAAAATTCCTGTCCAGTGCTCTTCACTTTGCTATTTGCCTATGGCGATGGACAGTCCTAAGATAAGGGGTGGGGGGAAAAAAAAGTCTGAAATGCATCAATCCTAGAAATCTCTTGGTAAGCAGGAACCAAGGGCAAAATAACATGCAGCTAACTGATAAAAGAGTGAGAATACCTTGCAAATTTAGGGTCCAATTCTCTTCACCCATCTCTAGTTGAAAACCAAACAATTTTTTTTTCACATAGCTTCCAATTGCAGAGCCTGTTGAAAACTCATTATCTTCAAATAGGATTACATTTTGTTAATACGAGAACATGCATATTACCATATCTGGTAAAAATCAAAAGTTCCAATTTGCTCACTACATATAAATCCAATTCAAAATATTTCCATAACATATATCTGCTGGGTGTTACACTATTTGTGTGTCACTCTGGAATGGATTAACTCCATGACAGGCTAGGCTCAGTTTTTCTGCATTTGGTGTTTTAAAACAGTTTATATTTGTTATCATATCAAAGACAGACTTGCAGTTTTCAAAAGGAAGAAGAGAACACAGCGCCCAAGGCTCCTCTAGCATTACATTTCTTATTCCATTTTATCTTTCTTGGTTTTGACTAATGTCAGTAACAGCTACTGGTAATAAACTGCTTGTTACAGCCTGCTGTTGCCTTGAAGCCTGGCTTTGATACATTGTCAGCCAATCAGAGGCATTTCCTGATTACATTTCCAAATTGCTTGTTTATTGATCAAGAGTTAATAAAGCAAAAGACAACTTTATGGCTTAAATTAAATGAAAGTTTCCTTTGATGTTCTTATTATCCAATCAACCAATATGCAGTGAAACATAAGCTTTTGAAAGTTTTATCTGAAAAGAAAAAACAAATATGAGATAAATGGATCTTTGTATAGACGTGGTAGCTAAGTGCTAATGAAAAATGTGTGCAGTTTAGAATACTGCGATTTCCTTTACTACTCAGGCAAAGGAAATGATGTTGTTATTCATTTCCTAATCCTGAACAAGAAAAAGTATTCTAGGATGTCTGTCATGTGGCTGACAATAATTTCTTAAAGCTGGAACCATTTTAAATAAAGCGAAGTATATATAACTTTATGGATTTATTTGTTCTAATATTTGGAAGTGGCAACACAATTTAGATGCTGTCTTTCGAATATCATGGTGTAGCTAGCTGTTCAGGTGACATATATAGCCAGCTCAACTATGTAAAAGAAGTTGGCCTTTTTGAAATTGTTAGTAGCTTTTGATATTCCCTTCCCAATGAGACAGCAATCTCTTATGAACGTGGTGTAAGGGAGACTCAGACATTCTTGTCAATGATGGAAATAAATAAATATTCAAAAAGTTTGTCAATGCCAGGACTCAGGGGAAACCAGCACTTCATAATATGTGACCTATAAGCTGCATATTTGGTTAGAAAGAAAAAATAAGGTTTCGTGAGATCTTGGATAAAATCATAAACAGACAGTTTTTATTTCTCATGATTGTGTTATAATGTTAAGTGAAAAGAGAAGTAAAAAATATTATAAATTGTTTGGTAACAGAGTTATAAAAATAAGAAGGAAGAGAAGGAGGAGGAAGAGAGCTTAGTAAAAAGTATGCCAAGAAATATAATAAATTATTAACAGAGGCTATTCTGGAGAAGTACTAAAAGTATTTTTTTCTTTCTTTGTTTCCTAAAATTTTAACTAATTAACATGAATTATACTTACAATGGAAAAAAAGCCATTAGTTTAAAGTTTATAATAAATAAAGGCATTTTGTTAACTGTTTCTCTTTTTTAAAATTTATTTTAATTATAGTGACATTGGTTAACAAAATCTAGTAAGTTTCAGTTGTCCTATTCAACCCTTCTACCCTCTGGTAACCCCTAGTCTATTGTCCTTGTCCATGATTCTGTTTGTTTGTCATACTCATTAGTTGCTTTTAGGTCTATATCCCACATTAAGTGATATCATGTGGTTTTCAACTTTGCCTGTCTGGCTTATTTCGCTTAGCATGATTATCACAAGGTCCATCCATGTTGTCACAAATGGCAGCATTTCATCTTTTCTTATGGGCGAGTAATATTCCATTGTATATATGTGCCATGCTTGTTTATCCAATCATCTATCATAGGACACTTCGGTTGCTTCCATGCCCTGGCCACCATGAATAATGCTGCTATGGACATTGGTGTGCAAATGTATTTTCGAATATGGGTTTTCAAGGCTTTGGGGTAAATACTCAGTAGTGAGATTGCTGGATCATATGATAGACCAATTCTTAGTTTTCTGAGGACCCTTCATACTATTTTCCATAGTGGCTGTACCAATTTGCAGTCCCACTAGCAGGGTATGAGGGTTCCTTTTTCTCCTCAACCTCTCCAACACTTATCCTGTTGATTACAGCAATTCTAACAGGTATGAGATGGTAAGTATCACATTGTGGTTTTAATTGGCATTTCCCTAATATCTAGTGATGTAGGGCATCTTTTCATGTTTGTTGGCTATTGTATGTCTTCTTTGGAGAAGTATTTGTTTTTTTAACAGTGAATTTACTAAAAGTTTGTTTTGGGGTTAGAGATCTTGGGAAATCTTGAATATGTTACTGGATTTTGGAAATTATATGCCACATATTTGAGCTTTTCATCTTCTATTTTTTCCCTCCAAAGTTTTCCAAAGACAATTATTGTACTATGTTACATTTCTCGATTGGGTAAGAAATGTTAATTAATTGTAAAGAGAATTCGACTCAAGTGTCACCTTTTACCACTCACTCTTCACCTTCTAACCCTCAGAAACCTTTGTCAAACACTGACCTCTCACCTCCAAAACAGATTTTGAATCCATCTAATTACCTCTCTTGTTCCTGCAACCACCCAATCTAAGCAACTGCCATTCTTGTGTCTCTATTGTCTCCCTACTTCCTTTTTGCTCCCTTATGTTCTATTTGCCATAAGATAGCCAGAGTGCTCTCTTTAGAATATGATTCAGGTTAAGTCATTTGCATGTGTGTTGTCCAAATGGCTTCCCCTTGCACTTGCAACCAAATGCAAACTCTTTCCCTGATCTGCAATGCCTTACCTTACTCACCTTGCCTAATTCCCTAACTAGGTCTCACCCTCCCTCTTGTCCATTACTGCCAGCCACAGACCAAGCTTATCCCTGTAGGGCCTCGCCTTCATTTTCTGCATGCTCTAAATGCTTTTTCAGATCATTTCATCAATATCTGCTTATTTTCATTCAGGTCAGATATGGTCCAGCTATTCAGGGATCCTTGTCTAAAGTAATCATCTTCCAGGTACTGGTGAATGTATCACCTTTTGGGTTTCTTTCAGAGCACCTATCATTATCTGAAAATATCCAATTTGTTCATTTATTTTTTATTAAATTCTACTCCCCCTGAACTCCACACAAGAATGTAAGCTTTATGAGACCAGGATCTTGGGTAGCCTGTTCGCTGATGTGACCCAGTGCCTAAACAGTGCCCAATATGGAGCATGTGTTCTATAGATACTTGTTGAATGAGTGAATAAGTGAATGAATGAATAAAAATGAATGAATAACCCTCACATTCATGGAAATGGTGAGTACTTGGTAGATGTCTCCTGGATGGTGTTTGATCTTCAAGTGTCATATGGTTGGTTTCTCTTCTTACTGAATCCCACCCTACTATCAAGTCATGTTGCAAATCCCACTGGTTCTGAGAAACATTTCCTAGCATCCCAGTTTATAGACATCATTCCCTTTTCTGAACTGTCATATATAATTTATTGTTCTACCCTGAGTACTTTTGAGAGTAAAAGGCAGCACCATTTATACTTATTCAGGGACTACAGGCATACACTCAGACTATTCTAGGAAAACTGTATGGTCAGCCTATCTATATGCCACTTTACACCTTTCTTTCTATCATTTATCTATCTACCTACCTGTCTATCATCTATCTATCATCTATCTATCTATCTATCTATCTATCTATCTATCTATCTATCTATCATCTATCTATCTATCTATCTATCATCTATCTATCTATCTATCTATCATCTATCTATCTATCTATCTATCTTTCTATCTATCTAAATATATAAAATTAGTATGCCATTCTTTCCCTTATTAGAAGATACATTCTTAGTTATACTTAATTATGTTTAGTATACAAATGAGTCCTAGAAAGTGCTAATGAAATATTTACTGTTACTTACTATATTCAGTCAGTAGTACCAACCTCCCTCCCCCTTTTATTTTTGTTGCAATTGAGTAATTCATTTATTTGGGGGATATTACATTAAAAGAGAGAGATTCTTATTTGCATCATCTGCTGTCTAGGAGAGTATTTTTTACTCTTAAAATATCAATAAGAACCTCTACACTGCAACCACCCTATAAAGTTTTATACACAGCTCTTACTGCACTCACAACGCTTTATGATTAATTTTTCTGAAACACGTCATCCTTACTCTCTCCTTCCTTATCTTTCTCAGCAAGAAATGTGGGTCCCAGGTCTCACTGTGATCCAAGCTCGCAGCTAGAAATAGGGCCCTGGATTTAGAATGTTACATTAATGTAGTAGGGCAGCTGCACCCAGCTCGCATAAGCATAATTTGGCTTATTGTAACACACATGCATGGCAGAATGCCACTGTTGTTCTATGTAGAACACATGAGGTCCCCTAAAGCAGAAGCTCATTCACACAGTAAAGTTGGTGCCTGCCATTTCATTCTCTTGTCGGCCTCTCATGCCTTCTTTAAACTGGGCATCTCACCACTGAAACCTTCCCTTCTCAGTCAGCTCGGCACTGACAAGACTCATTGCTCTTCACTCTGCAGACCTCAGGTTCTATGTCCCTTCCTCCTCAAGATGTATTGAAGTGTCACTTAAATTCTTCAGCTCTCCACAGTGTACCATACTGACTCACTGGGCCATAACACACTTGACAATATGAAAACAGTTTCTTTCTGTCTCCCTATGGCAATGAGGAAAGCTCTGTGAGAACAATTACTCTATCTCTTTAATTCACTGTCCTGTCTCTTGGGCTTAAAACAAGGCCTAACTCGGAGTATACTCTCATAAAATATTTGTTGAATAAGTGAATGAATGAAGTTTGCCTATATTAGGCTCCTGGAGTAATAAAAAAATGTATCCAATATCAATTTCAGATAACAAAAGATTATTCTTTTAAATAATCTAGTCCAAGTCTTGAACTAAATCATTCAGTATAGCAACTCGACTTAAGTTAGTCAACCTTGTGCAGGTAATTTGGTGTTAAGAATTATTTTATTATTATTTTAATTTTTATTTTTTGAATATAAAAGAAGTCTCCATTGTGGTCATTTAACTACCAAAGTTATAATTGTTTATAACTTTCTAGTAGCAAGGCTGCAAATAAAATAGACACATGCAACTTTATTTGTAAAACTATATTTTGTGTTACAGCAGAGTTGTAATAATTCTTGCATTGGATACTCCATAAACTATTACTAGAAGATGAATCTGAAAATAAGTCCAGTCACTCTTGCTTCTTAATTGTGCATAAAGAAATGTAGTAATAAAAATTTACTTAGAAATACTTTGGAAACAACCAATTTTTTAAAAAATGAAAATACCTCTGAAGTTTTGTTAATACTTTTAAACAAAATCTCGTAGGAAATATGTGTTAATAGGTTAGAACTTGTATTTTTATATATATTTCTTCTGATGACTTCAAAACCACTTAAAAGTATTTCCTAATACTAGTTCTAGTTATTAGATTGTGTATATATATATATATATATAGATATGTATATATATAGAGAATAATATATATATAAATGTGTGTATAGATAGAATGATGTGTGTGTGTGTGTGTGTGTGTGTGTGTGTGTGTGTGTGTGTGTGTGTGTGTGTGTATAGAATGATTTTAACTTTCATGTCCTCGGTTTCTATAAAAAATCAGAAAAGCTGGTATTAGGATTACTAAAATTCAGGCATAACCCATGTAATGTCATATCCTTCAGTCTCTATGGAGTCAATATAATAACAACAATAATTATAATTACTGCTATTCAGAGCTAACATTTTCTGAACATTTATCATATGCCAGGCACTTTTCTAAATGCTTTATATATTTTGGTTGATTATTTTAAGTCATAAAGGACCACATTAGGTAGGTAATATTACTAGCATCAGACAAGGATACAAAATCACAGAAGACTTAAATAACTTCCAGGGTAAATTGTGGGAGTAGGATTAATATCTAGGCAGCCTGGTTCCATAATCCTTGCTCTTAACCGCTGCACAAGTGCATAGAATCTGATCATGTGCATGTTACAGTTTTGGGTAAAAACTTCACTCTTGTTTTTATCTTTTCTAGTTTATACTCTTATTTTCTTTTTGCTCTAGTGTTATCACTAAGAAGAGGGGAGAGGAGGAGGAAGGACAAGGAGGAACTGTTTGTACTATATGGTATCATGTTATATTCTTTGGCAATCAAGAGAGCATATAAATATGTAAAAAGAAAACAAATGAATAGGTTTTAAAAATTCATCTTCTTAAGAATCCATCTTTACATTAAGAGTCTGGTCTACATAAGGATATGTGAACAAATTTTGCTAAATATGACATTGTGAAGAGGGTGGAGACAATCACGATAGGAAATGAGTGGGACTAGTCAGTAAGTTCAAATGGACCAACAAACATTTCAAGAAAGGTACAATGTTTTGGTCAGATGAACTGAATTTTAAAAATTGCAGGTAGATGGAAGAGGAGAGAATCAACTAGCTGAGGTGGGTAGAGCCAGCCTCTACCTCCTTTGGCTGGGGTTTGTCATTTATACACCAGCATAATTTAGGGGACCTGAAGGTTGGTATGGCTCGCATAAGTAGGCAAAAACCTCTTCAAGAGTCTTCTTCAACTTACTAAGATGTAATATACAATAGAGTCACTTTCAAATATGAATTGAATCTTGCATATAACACCCCAACCCAATGACTCTCTCTGAATATATGTTAGAATATTATCTCTCACTAAAAAAATACACTTTCTACTTTGATCATTTTTTACTCATTTGGTTTTAAAAATTAGCCCTCCCAAGCTGCGCCTTTGATTCCCTACATATCTTTCACCCATTAACACCAAGAAAAATATATAAAGACAACACCATTCCTATCTTTTCTGCATCCATGACTTCATTTCCTTTTCATTCCTTTTATTTTAAGAATCTGTGCAAAAAGAATATCTTTACATCCTTTAATGCATTTACTAGATAAATAAGGGGATAGTAGGACTCTTGTAAGACTTGACAAACACTAAAAAATAGCAACATATATTCCAACCTCAAGAAAATTCATTTGCATTCAGAAACGGCTATAAGTGTCACCTTTAAGAGAAAGCTTTTGAGTATTCACATCTGCTCAAAATGAAGGACCCCAGTCAATGTTACCATGCAATGAAAGCTCCATTCTCTCTTGCTTTCTGCCACTGTTGCTTTCTCTGTCTCTTCATCATTTTAAAGTGGTGGCAATGATCTAAAGCAACTGATCACCTGTGGGACCTGAGTGACTGACTGTAACATCCTCTCTCTGAGCTGTTTCCCTCATCCATCAAATACCGTCAAGCCTGGCGCTTTTTCTCTAGCGCATTATCCTGCACTTTATTTCTCATCAGGCCAGGTTTGGTACTCCTGCTGATGCTTTCTGTAGACCTTGAGTCAAGCTCTTTAAATCCTCTGGGCCTTGGTTTTCTCAACTGTAAAAGAGAGCAATCTTTATCAGCCTCTGAGATTCAGTGATAATAAAAATGTATATTATGCATACTCACTAGCACCTAACCTAGTACATAGCACAGGGCGCATAAGTAGTGGACAGATTCTTCTGGTATTGGCCTAAAGTTTGGAAAGACATCCTTCATAATCTTAGCAGCTGGTAAGCTCTTAGCATAAGCACCTGTAAGAAGTCAGTAGATGTGGTCACATTAGGCAGAGAGATCATTAATTTCCCATTGCCCTATTTGTTATAAAATAGAATTTGATATAGCATAGGTCTGTTTTGAAATTCTCTGATTAGAAGAGAAAGAGGTAATCATGATGATGAAGAAAAGGAAAAGGATAGCAAACACTTTCAGGTGTTTTCAATGTACAAGGGAGTGTTCTAAGCATCCCACATATCTGAAGTGATTTCGTACCACTAACAAGGTAGGAACTATTATTATCTCTATTTTTTAGATGAAGAAACTGAGGCTTTTTTCAAGACTAAAGTACTTGTCCAAGGTCATACGATCACTAAGTAATAGAATTTGGATTCAAATTCAGGTTTGTCAGTCTCCAAGGTTAATGTGCTCTCTATTCTATCATGTTTATTCCCAAAGTTTAGTGGCTCAAATTCCTTATTAAAAAGCAATGCCATCTGGAGAATGATACTACCATATGGATCCAGATAAAAAAGAATATAGTGAGATTCTTTGAAAATAAGTAACCAGCCTTCTCTAAGCCACTTACTTTGGAAAGTATTCATGTCATATATATCAGTTGAGCTGGCTTTAATAGATTATTAAACAGTAACTTAGACAATAGGGGCATTTAATTTTTTTTCAAATAACAAGAATGCTGAAAGTGGGTGGTAATATTGATGGTTGAATAGCTCCACGATTCCAGAATGCAGAGTGGGCATGACTACAATTCTTTTACCTTTCTTCTCATGCTCGTATAATAACTACAGCCACACCAAGAAAATATCTTCATATGACAACAATTAAAGGACAAAGGAATAAAAGGGATTCCTTCTTAGGGGCTCTCTCTTTCTATAAGAGAAGGAAATTTTCCCCAGAAACACTTTAGCAGATTTCTCCTTTGCAATTCATTGCATAGAACAGTGTCACTTAGACATCTTGAGCTGTAAGGAAGGCTGGGTAAGCAAGCGCCTGGCCAGCAGGATGAGATTAGCTTGATGGACTTTGACCAAGCAAGGTCAGGTCCTAAGGTGGCTACAATGCCGCCTGAAAGAAACTTGATGTTTTTTGAACAAGGTAGATGACCAAAAGAGTCTGCCCTACTTGAGCTCCTGAGACTAATACAGCAAGAATGCAGAGCAGAAATCGTTTTATAAATGATTTAAAGGATGGTTGTGACTTGCCCAAGTTTGTATAGGTAGTTTTAGGATGGCATGCCAGAGTTCTTTGGCACACTAGTGGTTTTCAAACTGAGTGTCTCGGTGTTTCCACATAAATTTAATTAGAATGCCTTCTTAAAATTTATTTAAATATGTTTTTAAAATGTGATTTAAATAAAGTATATGTGTCATTTTCTCGTAAGTTAGAAATTGAAACAATGCAACACTTTCTATATAAACCATGTGAAGTCTATACAGTCACCTAACTCGATTTTATTGCTGTTGTTTTTTCAAAGTTGGAATAAAGCATTTCCTGCCATCTTTAGTTAACCATAAAATCTTCTGAGATTGCTAGGTAAACTATTGAAAACTATTTATAATCAATTGCCCATGTTAGTCTGGAATTTTTCAATACTGGACAACCACTGTAAAATCATCACCTGGGTGTTGACAGTGATATAAGACTGCAGCAGCTCCAAGCAAATTTGAAATGATCTCTAAAATTAAAATTGCTATGTATATCAGACACCTCTGACTTAACATCTTTCTTGACCATGTTTATCTCTGCAGCCACTTTACCCTGACTCTCTGCTCCAGAATCATTTCAATGCTTCAATGCTGAAAACATTTTTCTTGCCTCATGGCTTTTGCACACGCTATTTCCTCTAGCAAGCATTCTTCATCTAGTTAGATTCCGCTCACTTTTGCTTTCCCAGTTAAAAGATACTTTCTTTTCTGAACTCCAAAATTGGACTTGTACCTTGGGTTTCCCACTTCTTTTGGCATACTCATTTTATAGTTATTTCATCCACAGTTGCATTTTCTTCTAGGCTGAGAGCTGTCTGAGGGCAGCAACTATGGATGCCACCATTCACTTCTAGGTCTTCAACTCCTGACACAATTATTTTTAAGGGAATAAATGTAACATGAATATATAAATTTAAATTTCAATGTAATATTGATAAAAGACATAAAGGAATGATGAAAATTCTATTAAAAAAAGCTTATTATAATTGAGGAATGACGTACAAATAGTGAAATATAGAAATGTACTAATTTTAAGTGTACAACTAGATGCATACTTCCACATGTAAACATTTGGTTAACCTTCATCTAGATGAAATATAGAACATTTTTAGTACCCAGATCTTTCCTTCATGTTCATTCCTAGTCAGACCTACTCTTGACCATCTCACTTCCGGAGATAACCACTGTTCTGACTTCTATTACCATCAATTACTTTTTGACCATTCTGAGATTTCATGTAAACAAAAATTATTTAGTGTGTATTCTTTTGTGCCGTTTATTCCATTCAATATAATATCTATGAGATTCAGCCATGTTGTATGTTCCTTTTTATTGTTTAATTGTATTTCATTGCATGAATATTTATGATGCCATTATTAATTTTCTTATTGACCAATTTTGTATTTCTCTCTTCCCAATTTGCTGCTATAATAACAAAAAATGATGAACAGTCTGGTATATGTGGACATATGATTGTTAAAAGAGCTCTGTATCTCTCTGTCCCTTTTTTAAAGGAAAAACATCAATCATCATTTGTTTTTATAATATTCAGAAACATCTTTTTGGGTCTTAAAACACAACAAAAAATCAGAATAACATTAGATATTACTGAAGAAATAAATGATAATTCTAATTGACTGGACCAGAAGTTACTGCTGTGTCAGAGATAGAAATTGAAAATCTAATAAAATAGAAAACTCATTAAACATGGTAATGCACTTAAGAAAAATGTGTTTACAAAAAAACATGCACAAAAATGTTTATAGCAGCTTTATTCATTATAGCCCCAAATTGGAATAAAATACTAACAATATTTAAAATATTCTGCACATTTCATTTATTTGAGGTAATAATAAGAATTCTCTATCCTGAGGGTGAATGTACAATTCCATGATTGTCTTAGATTCTAATAATATCCTACATTTATACAAAACTTTAAAATTACAAAGTGAACATACATCACATAGCTAATGAGTGGCAGAGCAGAGGAACTCAAATGCAGGACATCTGATGCTAACTTTAGTGTGTTTCCCCGTCACTTACTGATTACACCTCATCAGGAAAAGTAACACTCAACATGATTACTTATGACAAAGTGTATTTAGTTTTTAACATTTTAAAAACTGCTGTGTCTGATACTTTGGAGGGTTTTTCTAATTAGAAATAATTAGTTGCACATGCATTCCCATCTACTCTTGTCAGTGGGTCTCAACTTTTCCTATCTCAGGCCTTGTACCCTATTAATATGCACATTCCACACCACTAAGAATGAGTTTGTCAATAGATATTCTGTTATTATAGTTTTCATTGATGGTAAATTCAGCAAAGTAAAAGATTTTTTTGTTTTACTACAAGACTTCTTAGGGCTTTAAAAATGACAATGTATCTGGTAACTTTATAAAGAGCAATCTACAGTGTAGTATACTTCCTAATGGAATCAAATTAACAGCGTTTTGAAATTTTAGAAAAAATAAATTTGAAAAACTCCTTTCTACACTTTTGTTTTCTTTTGAAAGCTTAACTTTCAACTATGCCATTCCCTCAAAGCTTTCTAAGTGACTTCTTGGAAATTCCATCAACAAATAATATTAATGGATTGGTAAGGGCCTCATATTTGGTATCCTCTTCCAGATAGAAGACTTGCCCCTTAAGTGGAATTATCAGGACTAAATTCAAAGTGACTAATGTGAGCTCAGGCACTGTGCTGGCAGAAGAGAAATTAATGTTGTGATGGGTTTGGGGAGAGAAGCTTAATTCAGAGCCTGAGCTTCTGAAGGATAGATTCCCTGGAGTCTGGCTTGGGTTCTTTCTAAAGACAAGTGAGTGTGCTTAGTGGGGAAAATGGTGAGAAACATGAACTTGACTCACGAAATATATCAGTGCTGTTACGTCAGTTACATCATCCTTACGGTGAGCTTACACTGCTTACCTCTTTATCCACCTTCACTTTATCAACCAACAATTTCAGGCTCTGTATCTGATGGACCTATCCAATAGGGAAAGACTGCATTCTACACATGTCTGTGTAGAAAATTCCACCCCCTAAGCTTTAGGTTAGGTTGTTTAGCTAATAGAATTCATCTGCAAATAGTTTGTTTATTTTTGTCAGTCAAGAGAAATCATTCTTCATTCTGCCTGTTGAAAATTTGGAGTCACTTCCATTTCAGCAAAAACATATTATTCTTTTGTTTTTTTCTAACTTAACCTCTTCTCAAGTGTGCAATGGTTCATTTTTAGTACCAGTAAATCTGAGCGCTTTACTTTTTACAGTTTGGTTTAAAAAAACATGCTAATTTTATATTTACATATACATTTAAAGAATACATTATACTTAAAAATATAATAATTAAAAAAATTCTTTTCGCTTACAGTTGGGAAACAATGTTATATTAGTTTTGAGTATATGACAGAATGATTAGACATTTGTAACGCAGGAGCTCCAGGCCAGGAACATGCATCTGGGGTATGGAGAAGCTATATTCTGAATTAACCCCACAATATTTATGTAGTTTACAAAGAGATCACCCCAACAAATCTAGTACCCATCTGACATCACACATTGTTCTTATATTATTGACTATGTTATTTGTGCTATATATTACATCCCCATGACTATTTTGTAAATACCAATTTGTACCTCTTAGTTCCTTCCTCTTTTTCATACACTCTCCCAACTCCTTCCCTCCTGGCACCCATCACAATGTTCTTTATATCTATGAGTTTGCTTCTGTTTTCTTTTGTTTATTGTTCTTTAGATTCCACCTGTAAGTGAAATCCTATGGTATTTGTCTTTCTCTGTTTGACTTAATCCATTCAGTACAATACCCTCTAGGTCCACCCATGTTGTCGCAGATTGCAAGATTTCATTCTTTTTTATGGTTGAGCAACAGTCTGTTGTACATATGTACCACTTCTTCTTTATTCATTTATCCATTTATTGACATCCAGGTTGCCTCCATATCTTAGTTATCATAAATAATGCTGCAACGAACATATGAATTCACATATCCCTTTGAAGTACTGCTTTCAGTTTCTTTGAATAAACATCAGAAGTGGGATTGTAAGATGTTTCTTTGTCTCTTATTATACCATTACTTGAAACTATTTTGTCTGGTGTAAATATTGCTACCTCAGCTTTTTTGTTTGTTTGTTGGCATTTTCATGAAACATCTTTTTCATCCCTTTACTCTCAGTCTGGTGAGTCTCTTGTAGGCAGCCTATGTAAATGTTTTGTTTTCTTGTCAGTTTAGCCACCCATGTCTTTTGATTAGAAAATTTACTCCATTTACATTGACAGAAATTATTGATAGATATGTAGTATTGCAAGTTTATTATTTATATGTTTGATCTTTCTTCTCTTTAAGAAGTTCATCTAACATTTCTTATAATACTGGTTTGATGGTGATGAACTTTAGCTTTTTCTTATTTGGGAAGCTCTGTATTTGGCCTTCTATTCTAAATGACAGCTTTGCCATGTAGAGTAATCTTGGTGGTTGGTAAGTCCTTGCTTTTCATCACTTTGAACATTTCATGCTGGTCCTTTCTGGCCTGTAGTTTCTGTTGAGAAATCTGCTGACAGTTTTTTGGGAGTGCCCTTGTAGGTAACTAATTGCTTTTCTCTTGGTGTTTTTAACATTTTCTCTCTATCTATAACTTCTGCCATTTTAGCTATGAAATCTCTTGGTGTGGGCCTTTTGGGGTTCATCTTGTTTGGGACTCTCTGTGCTTCCTGGGCTTGTATGTCTATTTCCCTTGCTGTGTTAGGGAAGTTTTTCATCATTATTTCTTCAAAGAAGTTTTCAGTTCTTTGCTTTCTCTCTTTTCTTTCTGGTACCTTTATGACATGAATGTTGGTATGCTTGATGTTTTCCCAGAGATCCCCTCAACCATACTATTTTTGGGATTCTTTATTTCTTGCTGCTGTTCTAATTGGGTACTATCTCCCACCTTAGCTTCCAAATTGCTGATTTGATCCTCTGCTTCATCTATTCTACTGTCAATTCTTCCTAAGGTATTCTTCACTTCAGTTATTGTAATCTTCATTTCTAACTGGTTCTTTTTCATATTTTCTATCTCCAATTGTATGTTTTCTACCTGTTTGTTAAAGTTCTCACTGAGTTCATCTACTTTTCCCCTAAGTACATTGAGCATCTTTATAGCCAGTGTTTTGAATTCTGCATCTGATAGATTGCTTGTCTCCCTGTTGTTTAGTTCTTTTTCTGGAGCTTTGTTCTGATTTTTAATTTGGGATATATTTTTGTCTCCCCATTTTGCTGTCTTTCTGTGTTTGTTTCTATGTATTAGGTAGGGCTCCTATATCTCACGTTTTTGTAGAGTGGCCTTATGTAGTAGGTGTCCTAAGAAATCTAATGGCACACTGTTTCTGGTCACCTGAGCTGGGTTCTCCAGGTGTGTCTCTTGAACGGGTTATGTATGTCCTCCTATTGTAGTTGAGTCTTGGTTGCTATTCACATGTTGATGGGAGCAATTAACCACTGAACTGCTGTGCAGAGGCTGACCTGACCTTAGAGAGCAGGATTTGCTTTAGCAGTGCTCTGGTGCCTTCTCAGTCTGCCCTCTGAGTGTGTCATCCTTGGATGCAACCCTGGGAATACTCTGGCTTTGTCCAAAGCCAGCTACAGGTTATACCAGCCCTGGGGCCTACTGGGAAGCTTCCCAACACAGGCCAAGTTTAGATGCAGCCTGTGCTCTGCTCTGCCATGAACCGTCAAGCAATCTAAAGATGGTGGCTTCCCCCGCTGGGTTTGGAGGTGCTTTGAGAAGCTAAGCTATGAACTGAGGTACAGGGCACGTCAAAGCCAGATGCAGCTTTTTTGGGTCTTGTGAACCTTTAAGATATTTTTGGAAAGTCTTCAGCATGAACTAAGACAGGCCTTTTGTATGGAAAAGCCACAGCAGCCAGCTTGAGTAGACCATAAGTTGGGTGGGGTAGGGTCTCAGGGAATTACCAGGGCAGAGTGAACAATGTTAGCCAGGTTTATGAAGACTCAGATATGGTGCCTGCCTGTGTCTCCACACTGTAGACAAAGTGCTCAATAAAGAAACAATGATTTCTGACAGCACTTCTGTTTGAGAGAAAGCTGCTCCTCAAGCTTGATAATTCAATTCATCCCTGTATATTCCTTGAGCCTTTCAAGCTGCTACTCCAGTACTGGAGCTCAGAGTGAATGAGTCTGTCAGCAAGTAAGTCCACATGCACACACTTTAAGAGAAATGTCTGAGACTCCAACAGCCCTCCATCTCACTCAGCCATACTCTCTGCTGGTTTTCATAATCAGAAGTTGTAGAGAATTTTCTTCCTTTAACTTTCTTTAACTAGAACCCTGGGTTGGGGAACCTGGTGTGGAGTTGGGAACCCTCTCTTTTCTGGGGGAACTTCTGCAGCTGAGATAGCCCTCCCAGCTTTTAACCACTGCACATGGGTGTAGAAAAAGCACGTTTCACATCTCTGCCCCTACTACCAGTCTTGAGGTAGCTTCTTCTCTAAGTCCTTAATTGTAGAACTTCTGCTCAGCTAGACCTCTGGTGATTCTCAAAGGCTGTTCTGTAATTTAGTTGTAATTATGTGGTTGTGGAAAGACGCAAGTACAGCATTGGCCTACTCTGAAATCTTGACCAGAAATCATGAGGGTGCATTCTAAACTTAAAATATTTTTGTGTGTATTTTGATTTTATAAAAGTAAACATTACATTCATAAGCATAAAAATACATTTTATATTTGCAATTATTATTTAAACTAACTTACCTACTAATGTATTTGTTTCATAAAACAAGAAAATACACTGAGTGATAACCAATGTATGCAAATTATAAAAGTTAGTTAGTTAGTTAGTTAGTTAGCAGTTAGATATTTTTTCCTGTTTTATGAAACTAATTATTTCAAGTACTGTGACTGGCAATATTAATAATAGGTTTAATAGTCTGAATTCAGACCATTTAGAATCCAATTCTGGTTCTCTCGCTTATTGGCTCTCTAATTTGAAATTGGTTACTTAAATTTTGGGGCTTTAGTTTCCTCATTTGTAAAAGTAGTATTGTTATAGAACCTGTCTCATAGGGTGCTCTGAGGATTTATTTAAGTTAATACATGTAATGCACTAAGAACAATTGCTCTGTGTAGTAAAAGTCAGTAAACATAATGACAGCCCCATATACAACATTATGTAAAGAAAGCAATATAAAAGCTGATTCAGTTATAGGACCAGAAAACATTCAGAGTGGAGAACTCAAGAGTAATCATTTGAAAATACATCAACCCCTACTTCTAATAATTAGGGACATAAGTATATAAATAACAATACCATTTGTAATATGTCCAAATGTTGATAGTTTAAAAGTCTGACAATTTCAAAAAACAGAAACCATTATATAATGCCAGTGGGAGTATAAACTGATGCAATTACTTTGCAGCAATCAACAAAATTAAGAGCTTATAGTTTGCAATCTAGTAATTCCACTTGAAGGCCTATATATATTAAAGAAAAGTCACACGTAAGCACACAAAAAATGAAGAAACAATCTATATGTTCATAATAGAGTAATAGATAAATAAACATGATATATTTATGTCATGGACTATTATAGAGTAGTTAGGAGGAATGAACTGGCCATATTGCAATGTGGATTTGTCTTTAAAACAGCAAAAAGGGAAGTTGCTGTATACACACACACACACACATATACACTTTATATTATTTATATAAATAAGAAACCACAAACTATACTATATATTAATCAAAAATTATTTTGAAATTTTAATTACTCAGTGAGCTGGAATGATACAAACCAAATTCATGATAATGGTTATTTAGTAAAAGGGAGAATTGGAAATGGTAAGGAAAAAGATAAAAGAGGGGACTTTAAATTTATTTCTCTTATTAAAATAGTAAGAATTAATCACAGCTATATAAATAAGATTAGGATTTGACATTTATTGGTAATAATTACATAAGTCTCTAAATATTTCTGGATTTTAAAAATTTCCCAAAATATGTATATAAACTGTTTAAAAAGATAGTCTTCCAAAAAAAGTAGGTAATATGCAAATGTAAATTGATTGTCAAAAAGAGAAATAAATATTCTTCCATTAAAAATTAATAAAAAACACTGAAACATATCCTATTCAGTAAGCTTCTCAAGGTCCAAAACATGCTTTCTTTATCGTACCTCTCATCCTTCATCACAGCACTTGGTGGATAGTAAGTATTAAACAAACCTACAATAAAATACCCTGTGCTACAATGTATCCAAGATAAAAAAAATTTACTCTGCATTATTAAAAAATTAAAATAACACAAAAAGCAAAAGACCAAATAGACATTATTTTAAATACGTTAGCAAAATTAAAAATGACAATATCCAATGTTGATAGAGATGTAGGAAAACTATCGAACTCACAAATTGTTGCTGACAATTTAAAATGGTAGCATTTTGGAGTTATAGTTTTGGAGACAAAATGTTCCTCAGTCCAATAATATCCTATTTTTGGAAATTTATCCTAAGGGAAGAATCCAAAGATGAAAAAGACTATTATGAATATATGTTTACTTGAGGGTTACTTAAGGTAGAGAATGGAAATCAATGCAAATATTTACTAATCATAAAATAAATTATGGTATAAAAATGTGTTAGAATATTATGCAGTCATTAATACAATAATTAAAAAGGAATAAAGGTAATCTAGATAAGACATCTCAATTTTTTGCTAGAATTGATTTATTTGGTAGTTATGAGTATGTGGAGCAAAAATTATGAAATATACTAGTAAGAAAAAGCAGGCAACAGAAAAGAGTATATGTGTTTCTGACTTAAGCTGTGTAAAAATTATGTATGCACATGACCAAGGTGGGAAGAGAAAATTGGGAAAAAAGGTATTTTTTTTAATACTTAAATTCTACTTTATAGTGTAACTAACCTTCATATACTGCTGGTGGGACTGCAAATTGGTACAACCACTATGGAAAACAGTGTGATTGTTCCTCAAAAATCTGAAATTTGATCTTCCATTGGAACCAGCAATCCCTCTACTGGGTATTTATCTCCAAGACTTGAAAACATATATTCATAGAGATATTTTCACACTGATGTTCATAGCAGTATTATTCGTAGTAGCCAGTACATGGAAGCAATCGAAGTATCCTATGATAGATAATTGGCTAAAGAAGCTGTGGTACATATATACAATGAAATATTACTCAGCCATAAGAAGAGATGAAATACTACCATTTGTGACAACATGGATATATCTTGAAATAATTATGCTAAGTGAAATAAGCCAGACAGAAAAAGTTGAAAACCACATGATATCACTTTATGTGGGATATAAATCCAAAAACAACTAAAAAAAATGATAAACAAACAGAAACACATGGACATGGACAATAAACTAGTGGTTACCAAAGAGTAGGGAAGTGGGGGAGGGAGAAGGTAGATGAGGTAAAGAAACCTAACTATGGGCAGTGAACACATAATATATATATATATATATATATATATATATATATATATATATATTACTCTTGAATTGTAGACCTGAAACTTAATAGATTTCATTAAACAATGTCACCATAATAAAAAAAATAAAACAATAGTACTTATATACGTATGTATATATTTTAAGTAAAATTATTGGGTGACATTAATTAATAAATTCAAATAGATTTCAAGTGTACAATTCAATAATACATCATACATATATAGCATTGTATGTCACCACCCGAAGTTAAATTTCCTTCTTTTACCAAATAGTTGATTCTTTTTACTTCAATTTACCTCTCCCCTCCTCCTCTTCCCTCTGGTAACCATTAATTCACTATCCATAGCCATGAGTCTCTGTTTGCCATGATTCTTTGTCACTTTCACTTTTATATTCCACATATGAGTGGAATCATTTGGTTCTCAACTTTTTCTGTCTGACTTATTCGCTTAACATAATAATCTCAAGATACAACCATGATGCCGCAGATGGTGGGTAGTATTTCATCTCTTCTTATGGCTGGGTAATATGCCATTGTATATATGTATCACAGTCTCTTCATCTAATAATTTGTTGTAGGACTTTGGTTGCTTCTGTGTCCTGGCCACCGTGAATAATCTTGCTATGAACATCAGTGTGAAAATGTATTTTCAGATATATGTTTTCAAGTCTTTGGGATAAATACCCAGTAGATGGATTGCTGGTTCCAATGGAAGATCAAATTTCAGATTTTTGAGGAACGATCACACTGTTTTTCATAGTGGCTGTACCGATTTGTAGTCCTACCAGCAATGTATGAGTGTTCCTTTTTCTCCACATCCTCTCCAACACTTGTTATTACTTGTCCTGTTGATAACAGCTATTCTAACAGGTGTGAGATGGTAAAATTAAAAAAGAAAAAGAAAAAGAAAAAAATTCTCATTTGTTGTTGGAATAAATTTCAAAATGTCTATTGAATATCTACTAACATGAAATCCAATTATGACAAATAATGTTCTTTGTTATAATTCAACACTTAATACAGAAGATAAAATGGGTAGAATAGTTTCTGGTTGTTATATTTACTTTGAAAAAAATATACTAACAAATATTAAAAAAAGAAAAGTGTATCATACATCTCTCAAATTGATTAGTGCTTTAATTTACAACAGGTAATAATGTCAAGTTGGCAATTCTATTTGTTAATTATGCTTTTGGTGTAAGTGGTTACATTTAGAAATTACACCTCAAATTCTTTGAAATTTGTAAAAAATTTTCTACCTGGAATATCTCTATTCACAATCATTCAATTTTTTATTGAGTTCCACAGAATAAAGATGTGTCTCACAAAGAGTTCTTATAATGAAATACAAAATTTGGGGGTACATTAGCAGTGGAATAGAGAAAGACATTTTTTAGCATAAATATGGCAAATATGAAAATAGTACTAAATTATAGGGAAAAATGTTCCCATGTACATATTTTGTGACATTACTAAAAAATTATATATTCTGGTATTAACCAAAGTTGAAAAATAAGGGGGAAAATGTATGCTTTATAATTTAAATTTGAGACAGAGAGACTGGTTCAAATTTTCAGAGATGTCATCCCTAGATGCTGCCTCTCATTTACACGTTACCTGGGAGAGCGTCGTGCAGCTGCATATTCTCAGCTGTTGAATGTGTTCTGCTCATTTTCTAGTGGGGAGGACTGGTTTAACGTTTTCTCAGCAGTGTGTACTTTCTCATTTCTGCTGTTCCTATTTACCTGTCTTCTCACTTATTTATTGTTTGCTTTTAGCTTGCACTGTAAGTGGTTCTGAGAATTGTGGGGTGAATGAACAATACCTGTGCAGGCCATAAGCTTTACAAATAAATCTCTCTCTCTTCAGTTTTTATATTGGTTCTGTATGGGGATTCCTCTTTACCCTTCTTTCTTAACTTAATGAAATTTTATAAAGGACCGTGAATATTTAAACAAAATGTAAGGATTTGGGTCCCTCATCCCCCAGATTTATGAAACTTGCCCATAGAGTAAGAAATTCTTCCAAAGAATTTAAATTCTAATGTGTAAAACTTGGTCTTTCATATTTAAAACCAATTTTTTTTCTATTTATGTAAATGATAATGAATGCTAGGTCCAAGACCTTGGGTAAGTCATTAAATCGCTTGTCAGACTCATCTGTAAAATAAGAGAATTGGAAAATGTGAGCCCTATAGTTCAATGAAAGTTTAATGATTTCCCAAAATCTTTACTTCCCAAGCTTTCCAAAAAATAGTCTAAACTCTGTGGTGGCACTTGGTGAATCAATACTTAGGAAACAATTGGATGAAAGACATGGGAAATTATCATAGCCCTGATTATATCAATAGCCATGAACCATATTTTGGAGGGAAGTCCAGTAAAATGTTAATTTATTTAATAAATATTCAATAGTATATTATTTCAATAAATAGTGTTTACCCAGTAAAGAATATAAATGGTTTGTACACACATTCTTGACTTGACTTCCATAGTCCTTCTTGGACATTTCCCAAATAATTATTTTTTTAAAAAGATGAACATCAAAATGTTTTTGTTTATAGCAATTTATGATTGGTGGTAAAATCTATAAAATGGTCCAATGGCTTATACATCTTATCATAATAATGTTTAACCATTTTTGATATTTGCTTTATATTTGCACTATCAAATATATATTTGTATAAAATCTTCCAAATCATGGAAGATTTATGATTTGAAACATATTAGTTAGTCAGCTGGATAAAAATTAGGAGTATTGTAACTAGAAAAATTAATTTTGAGTTGAGGTTAGCATTATAAAAAAATTTTTAAATTTTTCATGTTGTATTTTGGCTACATAAATGAAACTATAAGCCTGTTCACTGTCAAGAATTGGTATAATAAGAGCAGCCATGTGTCCTTTGCAGGAGCTCAGGTTAATGATCAAAGCATAGGTCAGAAGAAAAGGGGTCAGAAGCAGTGTATTCTTGCTATTAGGTCTGTTTCGAGCCCTTTATAGGCTTGTGTAAATGAATTAACTCTTGAAAAACTCAGTTACCAAAGCTGAGAATTGTGATGAAAGACAGTCACCTGTCATTCTATTCAGCAACTAGGTATCAATGCTGATTCTAGTGGTGTGTGGTGGGTGTAGCAAGGCTTTAGCTACTACAGGAGTGGTGACAGATTGAGGAGGGGATAAGTACCAAAACAGTGCAAAGAGAGATGTGTTCCAAGACAATGACACACTTACAAATTAGTAGTAGGCAAGGTTGACTGTGCACAGTCATACTTCCCCTCCTTCCTAAGAAGGCATTGGTATGTTCAGGTATCCATGCTCTTCTTTGTGGTCATACTTTTAAGAGGAGGCATGAAGATCCCTAGTCTCTTGAGTCTGCCTTACTCCCTTGGTTCATTGAGGCAGGGGATACAAAGCAATATGGGGCAATAAGGTACAGAAGTTAGTTAGCTTGAGGGTGGGGTGAAATGGTTGTGAAACTGTTGTTTCTGGGAAAGAATTTTCTTGATCTTAAAGGAACAAAATAAAGAAAAAGTGCTCTTACTGCCTTTACCACCTCTGGACACTGAGCTAGGGTTATAATCCCTTCAAGCATCTTGCATCTGGGAGGCCAAGAGGCTAAAGGAGACAGATCTGAAAGGTGACTTTAAATTGGACTTAAGAGGAAGAATTAATTTTCACAAAGAGCAAAATAGCAAAGAAGCAAGAACATTCCCGGACAGAATAAGAGTATAAATAGGATAAAAATGGACTGGGGCTAGGGCTGGCTGTGTTAATAGAAAAACATTGAGACCTCTAAGGCTAAAACCAATGAAAGTTAAAGGAGGAAAACTTTTGATAAATGAGGAAAATTCAGTAGTTCCTCACTCAATAACTTCTCCAACCAGGAGGTGGTGTCATGCAGAATGCTTGGGCTTCCTGCTCGTTCTAAGTCACATTTGAATCTTTAGGCTTCTTTCTTCAGAAGAATAGAGAAAGGCAAGAGACTCAGAGAAGACTTACTCGTGACTTCTATGTCTTGGAAATTTAAGACAGTTGTGCAAGAGAATCATCCTGCTTAACTTTATCTCATCATGGACTTATTTGGATTATGGATTTTTTCTTTATCTTATGGTGAGACATGTTGATTCAGTCACCACGTAAAAAAGAGAAACTGACTTCTTATAAAATAAAAAGAATATGATATTTGTATATTTTAAATTCTTTTAATCTCAAAGTATGAAATTAACATTATGGAAAAAACAAAAACATATATAAAATACAATTATTTAAATTAAAATTAAGTCTCATTGAGGTTGAACAAGGCAACTATGCATCAAAGTTTTGTGACTGTTCGTTCCACAGCAACTCCCTGACTCCAATGATCCCAGTGCCTGTAGGATGCATGCAATATATAGTCTTTTATAAAAAGAAATAAACTCTTAAATATATTAGATACCACTGAATATATATAAATGCTAAGTTAATAAACTCACAAAACATTACCAAGATAATTTTGTTGCTGACATACACATTATATTTAATAAAATCTAAAAAACCAATGATTATTAAAGGTAGCATTATTTTTAAACTAGCTGTAATTATTCATTTTTATTGCTGTACATTTTGCCTTGTATAAATATACCACAATTTATTTATCCATTCTAATATTAATGTTCAATTACAATGTTTCCAATTTTTTACTATTGCTGACAATATTACCCTGATAATGATTTTACAAACGTTTACACAAAAGTCTACATTTCCGTTGGGCCTCAGAAGTGAAATTGAATGTTAAAGTTAAAGTAGTAGCTGTTAAACGATTTTCTAAAGTGGTTGTACAAATTTACTCTCTCAGAAGCAAGATAAGAAAGTTCTACTTGTTCTATATATAGTCTTGTTAAATATTGATATTACCTGTAACTTCTTTCATTTTGTGGCTTGCATTTTTTTATCCAAATGTTTCTTTTGATAAATAAAAATTAATTTTAATATTATCTAGCTTATCAATTTTTTGCTTTATGGTTTGTGGGTTTTGTTGTATAGTTTAAGAAATCTCTGCCTCTCCATGTCCAGAATAATATGCTCTTACATTGTCTTTGAGAAATTTAATTCTTTTACTTATTAAATTTAAAGCTAGAAAATTCATCTGTAATTTATTCTTCGCTATGATGTGAATTAGGGAGAAATCAAGTTTCATTTTTTTCCCCATATGGATATACAAATGGCCCAGTATAATTTATCAAAACATTTTTTCTCTCACTGCGCTGCAGTATATGAATCAGTGACTACATTTGTGGACAGATCTATTGTGAGAGTATATAAATTGTTCCATGGTCAATTTTTCTACACTTGTACCTGTGTCATACTGCTCTTATTAGTAAGTCTTGAATTTTGATATTATGAGGTCTCTATTATTTTTTTTTGCTGTGCACAATTGTGGTAGTTATATTAGGCCTTATCTCTATATTCATATAAATTTTATTTTATTTTTGATTAAAAATTTTTAAATAATATTTTATTTTTTTTCAGTTACGGTTGACATACATTATTAATTTTATGTGTACAACATAATGATTAGACATTTATATAACTGACATAGTGATCACCATGATAAATCCAGTAACCAGTTGACAACCTCACATAGTTATTACAACATTATTGACTAACAGAAATAAAGGGAGAAACAGATGAAATCACTGTTGAAATAGGGAACCTAAATACCCTTCTGTCGGATATTGACATATTATCCAAACAGAAAATAAATAAGGAAATAACATCCTCAAGTGACACATTAGACCAACTGGACAAAATTGACATTTACAGAGCCTTCCATCCCAAAATAGCTGCTTTTACATTCTTCTCTAGTGCACATGGAACGTTGTAAAGGATCGACCACATACTGAGACACAGAGATAGCCTTAAAATATATAAGAGGGTTGAAATCATACCAAACATATTCTCTGATCACAATACTTTGAAGTTGTAAATAAACTGTAAAAAGTACTGTACTTCTGTATTTTACATCTCCATGACTATTTTGCAACTCTTAATTTCTTCCTCTTTTCACCCATCCTTCCAAGACTCCTCTGATCTGGCAACCATCAAAATGTTCTCTGTATCTATGACTTTATTTTTGTTTTGTTTGTTTATTTCATTCATCAGATTCCACAAATAAGTGAAATCATATGGTATTTATCTTCCTCTGTCTAAATTATTACACTTAGCATAATAGCCTTTATGTTCATTAATGCTGTTGCAAATAGCAAGATTTCATTCTTTTTTATGGCTAATATTCCATTATGTTATGGACCACTTTTCTTTATCCATTCATCCACTGATGGACACTTAGGTGGCTTCCATATCTTGATTATTGTAAATAATGCTGCAATGAATATATTTATGCATATGTCTTTTAGAGTTAGTATTTTCAGTTCTTTTGGAGAAATGCCCAGAAGTAAAATTGTTGGGTCCTTCTTGTAGTTTGTCTATTTAAAATCTATTTTTCTGGTATAAGCATTGCTACCTAGGCTTTTGTTGCTGTTGTTTTTATTATTTTTTTATAGAATATCTTTTTTTCATTTCTTTGCTTTTAGTCTGTGTGTGTCTTTCAATTTGAAGTGAGTCTTTTATAGGCAGAACATGTAGAGGCCTTGTTTTCTTGTTCATTCAGCCATTCCATGTCTTTTAGTTGGAACATTTAACTTATTCACATTTCAAATAATTCTTAAATTTGTTTAGATTTATAGTTATTGCCTTTTATTATTTACATTTTTTATCTTTTTTTCCCTTCTTCTTATAGAAGTCTTATTAACATTTATTGTAATACTGGTTTGATGGTGATGAACTCCTTTAGCTTTTTCTTGATCTTTATCTGCCCTTCAGTTCTAAATGGTAGCTTTGCTGAATGAGTAATCTTGGTTGTAGGTTCTTACTCTTCATCACTTTGAATGTTCCATGCTAATCCCTTCTGGCCTGCAAATTTCTGTTGAGAAAGCTGATGACCGTCTTATGGGAGCTCCCTTGTAGGTAGCTAACTGCATTTCTCTTCTTGTTTTTAAGATTCTCTCTTTGTTTTTAACCTTTGGCATTTTAACCGTGATATGTCTAGGTGTGGGCTTCTTTGGGTTGTTCTTTTTTGAGACTCAATGTGTGATTTCTGGGCTTGTGTGTCTATTTTCTTCACCAGATAAGGGAAGTTTTTCATCATTATTTCTTTAAATAGATTTTTAATTTCTTGCTCTCTTCTTCTGGTACCTCTATGATGTAAATGTTGGTACCTTTGATGTTGTTCCAGAGGCTATTTAAACTATCCACTTTTTAAAAATTCTTTTTTTTTTTTTTTTTTGCTGTTCTGAATGGGTGTTTGCTGCTACCTTATCTTCTAAATCACTGATTTGATCCTTTGATTCATCTAACCTGCTTAATTCTGTCTTAAGTATTCTTCATTTCTGACTGTTTTTATGCTTCTATCTCCATTTTTTATGTTTTCTATTTCTTTGTTGAATTCTTACTGAGATCATTGAGCATCCTTATAACCATTGTTTTGAACTCTGCATCTAGTAGATTGCTTGTCACCATTTTATTTAGTTATTTTTCCTGGAACTTTGTTTTTCTCATCCATTTGGGACATGTTTCTTTGTCTCCTTATTTTGGTTGCCTCCCTGTGTTTGTTTCTATGTATTAAACAGAATTGCTATGTTTTTGGTTCTTAGTAGAGTGAGTTTATATAGTAGGTGTTTTGTAGGACTCAGTGATACAGTCTTTCTGGTCACCTGAGCATGGTGTTACAGGTGTTTCCTTTGGATAGGTTGTGTGTGTCTTGCTTTTGTAGTTGAGCCTAGAGTGCTTATGGCACATTAGTGAATGGGATTAACCCTCTGGCTGATTGGTTGTGAGGAATAACTGTGACTATAGTGGAGGAGATGTTGTGCCGAGGCTGACCCTATGGAACAGGATTCACTTCAGCAGGGCTCTGGTGCCTGCTAAGTCTGCCCTTTGGATGTATTGTTTCTGGAGATAGCTGGGTGATGCTTGGGTATAATCCAAAGTTGGCCACCAAGTGTCTTGGACTGTTGAGACGGACTCTTGTGCAATCCAAGGTCAGCCACTGTTTGTGCCCTGTCCAGGTCACTTGGATTGAGCTACAAAATGCTCTGCAGCTGGTTGCCCATTGTGAAGCACTTGGAGGTAGGTGCCTGGGAGAGGCTAAGCTGCAAACTGAGGCCAGCTTTCACTAGTGCCCAGTTGGGGCTGCTTTGTAAGAGGTACCAGGCACGCCGAGGCCAGATACTGCTTGTTTGAGGTTTGTGAACTTTTGAGAGATTTTAGTGAATTCTGAAGCATAAGTCAAGACAGGCCATTTGTATGAAAAAGACACTGGAAGCAGCTTGGGTGGCCCCACAAGTTTGGTATGGGGTTTAATGGAATAACCACAGTAGGATGAATAGTGTTAGCTAAATTGGTAGAGACTCAGATTTGGCTCCTTCCTGTGCAGGCTTGGTGCAGAGAGGAGCAATGGCTTCTGCCAGCATTTCTGTCTGTAAAAAGCTTTCTCTCTAGGCCTTGCCCTGAAACTAAACAATTTAGATCCTCCTCGTATTTCCCCGGTGCCTTTTCAGCTGTTGCCCCAATGCTGGAGCTCAGAATGAGTAAGTCTGTCAGTGAGTAAGCCCAAGTATGGGCCCCTTTAAGAGGAAGACTTGAGGCTCTAGCCACTCCCTGTCTCACTAAGCCACAATTTTTGCTTGTTTTCATAGCCAAAAGTTGTGGGGAATTTTTTTCCCAGGACTGAAACCCTGGGCTGGAGATCTTGGTGTTGGCCTGAGACCCCTCACTCCTCAGGGGATACCTCTGCAACCAAGATATCCCTCCTGAGTTTTAATTCTCTCGTGTGGAAGTGGTGTCTGCTCATTTCACATCTCTGCCCCTCTTATTTCTGTATGTTCTTAGTTGGAAGACTTCTGTTCAGCTAGACTTCAGGCCATTCTAAATTACAGTTGTTCTGTAGTTTAGCTATAATTCTGATATGATCTGGGAAGTGGAAAGCATTGCATTTTTCTACTCTGCCACCTTGAATGGAAGCCCCATTTTCATATAAATGTTAAAACCACCTCTTTGACACACACACAAAAATGTTGATTTTTATTTGGAATAAATTGAATATGTATATCAGCCTGAGAAAAATGAAAAATTTTATAATAGTCTCTCTACTAACATGAAAATGTATATAATTTTATTAATTTAAATTTTTAAAAAAATTTTTACTTAATAATGTTCTGTGTTTTTCTTTATAGATATCGGGACATTTTTTTAGGGTTACTGCTAGAAATTCTGTGTTTTCTTTTACTATTTTAAATAGCATGATTTTAAAATGTTATAATTTGTTGATTGCTTATGGAAATATAGAAACAAAAATAAAATATTTTGTATATTAATAATTTTAATTTTTTTCTTGAGAAATAATTTTTACATATGTACTGACTAAAAATGCCAGGAAAATATTGACAGTGGAAATATTTGTCTCATTCTCAAACGCAGAAGGAAAGCTTTCAATAACAACTTATTATCCTTGTAACAGGGGTTTTTATAGATAATCTTTATAAGTCGAAGGAAGCATTATACTATCCTCAAATTTAAAGTTTTTAAAATTTAGTTCTGTTTTTAATCATGAATGAATATTTAATTTTATTAAAACTTAATTTTTCATAATTTGGGTATTTTTCTAATTATATTATTGTTATATATTTCCAGTATAATTCCACTGAGGTCAGAGAAGATATACTAAATAATTTCCATCTGAAAACTTTTGAAACTTAAATATTATACAGCATATTCAATTTTGGCTACATGCTACATTTATATTTAAAAAGTATTTCAGTTCTGTTATTGCTCAGTGTCTTATACACACCAATTTTATCAATATACCAATTGGTTTGTTACTTCTGTTATTGTATGTATACAATTACATTGAATTTTTACTCAATCTAACAGCTGGTAAGTGGACTCAATTTTTTTGAAAGTTTTATAGAATATGTAGCTTAGAAATAGAAAAATAACCAGGGAGCTTCACTTAGAACTCCTAAATGAATCCTAGGCCATAGATTGTCAGAGCTTTGTATTATCTTCTTATTTATTAAAGTGGTAATTTGTTTCCCATTTGGCTAAGGTTTCCTGTGCGTAAGCTTACTTGGCATGAAGCTCTGAAAGGGAAAAAGGATTAGTGGGAAGATTCAGACTTCTAAACCTTCCCTAAGTCACTAACATTATATTTACAAAAAACATTTCTAGGTTGTCCAAAATAAGTCAGTCTCAGTTGTATATTTCTTAGCAGAATTATCATTAAAAGAATCATTTTTTAAAAGAAGACATGTAGTACAATGAGGAATGAATGAAATAGGTGAAGGTAGTAAAAAGGTATAAACTACCAGTTATAAAATAAGTAACTCTTAAGGATGTATTATACTGCATGGTGACTATAGTTCTTAATATTGTATTGACTATTGAAAAGTTGTTCTGAGAGCAGATCTTAAAAGTCCTAAAAACAAGAAAAAATTATATCTATATGTGGAGATGGACATTAGCTAGACTTATTATAATGATTATTTCATAACATATACAATTATTAAATCATTATGCGCACCTGAATTAATATAATGTTATATGTCAATTGCATATCAATTAAAAAAATACTTAAAGAGAGAAAAAAAGATAAACACTTAGTATTCCTAATGATTTTTGGAAGTATGGATTACCAACACCTATATTAAAGTTCTTATTAAAATATTAGCTACATTTTTGTAGCTACATATATCTTCCTTATTTTCAAAATGGTTAATAAAATGAGCTTCTGAAAATTTTGTCTACTAGCACAAGTTAATGTAAAGATCACCAGGTTAAAAGGATGTCAGTCCAGGCTCATACATTAATTAGAATATTTGTTCTAAGAGGTTTAAGGAAGATCAAGATATTCTATTAGCTTCAAATAGTATCACTTCAAACGAGTGGCATTTTTTGTTATTTCAGTTTGTATACCACTTCTCTCCCTAAGAGTTAAAAACTGCAGGGTTTGGCTCTCAGTGGGTTCTATTTGGTGCCAATGATAAAACTTGCAAATAAATCTATACAAAGCAGCATGTTGACTATGTTCAATGTTCCAGATGGCTGTTCTTCAAAATATCTTTGGGGATTTTATCCACACAACAAGTTTTCAGGAGAAAGCGCACCAAGAAGTGATGAGGCAGACTGAGATAGGTGTCACAATGGATGATGTGTGGTGTATGGGACAGTGAGTGTGCATCACAACTGAAATATGTCAGCTTTTCTCAAAAGATGTTGTTAGCACAATAAGATGCTAGATGTTTACTCTCAGAAAAACACAATAGGAAGATTCAAGTTCAACAAATTTGAATTAAAAAAATGAAAAAGAAACTGAATAATAATCTAAAGAAAGGAGAGCAAGAGTGGCTACTACTGAGAGAACACAAAAAGATGAACTGAACTCAGAATTTCACATTATGGTTGGGTAGCACAATTATACAAACGTCGGATGGCAAGAAAGCTGGATTTATTTTTACTTATTTTCTTTGTAAACAATGATTTTGAAGGCATTTTCCCACCCTTGATCAAAGTAGAGTATGTTGTAGAAAATATGGAAAGTGAAAAGAAAGTATAATGACAATAAATTCACCGTAATCCCCAAAGATAAGCACAGTTAATAATTTTTAATACACACAATCTTTTTCACACACACACACACACACATATTAATTTTGTATATAATATATATAAACTTTAGGAAGCCAATTTAATCACACTGTACAAAGACAATAAAGCAATTTATTTCTCCTATGTGTTCTGATACCTGTTTTGATTCCTCTTCTCTACTTTACCTCTAGCATGGGTAGTAGGGAAAAAAAAAAAGAAAATGTCTGTCTTTAAGATTTCCTTGGTTCCCTTCCTTGCCCAGTATTTTCCCTGATTATTTTTTTAAATTACATATCTCTCCAGTACCCTCATCCCATCCTGCATTATTTTTATCTTTTCCTATTGTTATCATTATTTAATAATATTCTGTACATTTTGCTTACTAGTTTTTTTTTAATATTTTTATTCTTCAACTAGAATGTAATTTCCATAAGGGAAAGGCTATTGTAATTCTTCTTTTTTCACTCCTGTATTCCCAGTATCAAGATCAGTGAATTTTACAGAACAGACTCTTAATTCATTTTTGTTGAATAATGAATAAAGTGCTATGTAGGAATTTGGCCTAAACAAGAGAAAATAGGCTTCGACTTTGTCCTCCAGACCCTATGTCATCTTTTCTGCTGAAGTAGGACTGCTCTTGTCAGCCCACATCCTTAGCTATTTGTCCTCACCTTGAAACCACAACCCTAAATGCCCTTTTGTTCCTGGCTCAGACTTTATGAGTCCTCTTCAAACCTCAGTATATTTACATTTGGTCACTGAGGCAGGGAAACTTCCAGATCCTCCACAAGTCACTGGCAAGCCTTAGTGGAGATGGCAGGAGGTGTTGTAGCACTGCCTGAGCCTCATTTTATTCTCTTCCTCCTTTAGCTACCTTCACACTCCCAATGCTGTGCCATTTAGGTCATAGAGTCAAACTAAGGATTGGCACTTGCCAGAACTTTTCATCTGTATGTTTCTTGTGATAGTCTAAAGCTATACTATCTAACATGGATAGTCATTGGCCATACACACCTATTAAATGCTTAAAGCATGGCTGGTCTGGATTGAGACGTACTGTGTGTAAAGAATGTACACAGGGTTTCAAAAACTAAAAAAGAAAAAAAGTAAAATGTCTTAATTTTGTGTTGATTACATATTGAAATAATAATATTTTGGTTATATTGGATTAGATAAAATATATTATTATAAATAATTTTACCTGCTTCTTTTCACTTTTTCATATAGGGACCAGAAAATTTGAAAGTAGAGATGTAGCTGGCTTTTGTGGCTCTCATGATGTTTCCATTGGCCACCACTGCTCTAACGTTCCTTGCAACCACCCCTGGGAAAAAAGGAAAGCAGCGTCCTAGCTCTCCATCACTATTCTTCTTTAGCTGATGTTGTGGACGAGATAGGGCCAACTTTGGGCTCTCCTTTCTTCTAATAGCTGCTTTCTTAGGGTAGTGCCAGAGGCTTTTCCAGGCAAAATAATTATCTTTAAATTTATGAAAAATATATGATTTGTTTTTAGGCTTAGTTCTTAATCTGCTGAAAGAATGTAGAAAATTATTTTCATCCTTCTGTCATCCAAAACCTGGCTTTAAAGCTTTATTTTCTTTGCCTATAATATTACAAAAAAAATATTATTCTTGTCACATAGTTATTATTGCATTTTTTAATTAATGAGATTTTGTAATCTGCATTTTTCTCTTTACAATGTAGTGTGACAGGAGGATAGAAGCATGACTCCCTGGCAGGAAGATGCAAATGAAAATCACTATTGTCAAGGAAAAAATTTCAAACTACACCTGTGAACTTTTTCCTCACTTCATTCACAATAGAGATTCTCAACATCTGTATCTACTAGTATTGCTACTAGAAATAGCACTCCAAACATATTGACCCAGAAATAATTTATTTGTTCTTGGTTTGAATAGCTCTAAACTCTTTTTCAGCCCCTAGTATATGTCCTGAGAGTGTAGCACTTTGCTTTGTGCTAATCAACATTTCTTCTCAGAACACTGACACCTTGGACAATTCATGTGCTTCAGGTCTCTACACTATGGAATGAATCATTTCATTCTTATCTTCTATCTACAAAAATGGAAATTTGATTGGCAGTGGAAATAGGCTCAGAGGAGAAAGAGGTGGATATGAATGGAACATTTAATCCCAGTCCAGGGAAGACAGAGGACAGCACCAAAAAGCTCCTCGCCTTTCTGAGCAGAGGTGTATGGAAAGAGGAGCATATGGAAGATGACAGTGTCTGGGGACAAGTGGCCCTGTGTCATGTTCCTTCCCATACCTGGTGCCTGATCTGGCTGCCAATTCACCCATGAATGAGTTGCAACTGCCCTTTCTATCAGATGAACACAATAGTTCCCCTGAGAGAGGATTTTGGTGCTTCAGAGGTAAGGCAGATACTAGCTAGAAGGCCCAAGCTACTGCAAAACTTTGTTAAAGACAAAAAACTTTAAATTTTGTACATATTATATATACATAATATTTATGTATGTATAAATATTATATATGTGTATATTTCATCCTGCTTCATCCCACCTGGGACACGAATCATCCTTTTTCCAGTGTTTCCACTCTGTATATGCTCTCCCCCGTTAGACACGTAGCAGCTATCTCGTTATCAGGCTGGTTATAGACAGAGCTTGAGAGAGACGATATTCACATAATGCTATTAGAGTATATTATAATTGTTCTATTTTGTTATCAGTTGTTGTTATTAATCTCTTACTGTTCCTAATTTAAAAATTAAACCTTAACATAGATATATAAATACAGGAAAAAAAAAAACAGTGTATAGAGGTTTGGTACTATCAATGATTTCACACGTTCACTGGAGTTCTTAGAATGTATCCTCTGCAGATAATTGGGCACTAATGCACACAAAAAGTGTTTTGAACAGAAAGTAGAATATATGTGTCTAGGGGCCCAAAGAGGGGGAAATGAGGAGTTATTGTTTAATGGGTATAGAGTTTCTATTTGTGTTGATAAAAAAGTTCTGGAAATGGATGGTGACAAGTCTCACAACATGTGAATGTATTTAATGTTATTGAACTGTAAACTTAAAAACTGTTAAAATGGAAAATTTTATGTTATGTACATTTTATCACCATAAAATTATATCCATATTATGTTTATTATATATGTATATTCTGTGAAATTAAAATGTTTTAAAAGGTGGTTAAAATCTGTGGATGGCAGGTGCTATGTGATAAAACAAAACAAAACAAAAAGCCTGGCAGCTGTTCATTTGAATAGAATAGGAATTGCAAAGGGGAAATGTCATTGGTGGAAAAGATGCAGCAAATGCTTTCAACAGGTAAATAGAGAGGAAATAATAGAGATCGAGTGACCCTTGTTTGTACCTCTGGGATAGCCCAAGCCAAAATGACTAGATGAATGGCCTCCTATCAGAAACTTTTAAGGAATTAATTTACAATTGATTAAATATTGCCTGAGAAAACAGGATACACTTCTGAGGTATCTCTAATATCCCGACATACAATGCTTATTTTTAAAAGAGTACATTGAAACTATATAATAATAGCAATACCAGCTATCTCTGTAATAAGAGTTGTTTATTAACACAATTCTTACGAGGCAAGCAACCCACGAGTTCCTTTGGTGTTTGGCTCAGGGCTCACTATACAGTGTTAACGCTTATAGCTCCTGTCACATGTTGGAACACTAATGAATTAATATGGTTTGACGACAATTTAGATGGTAGTGCTTTTTCTATACAATTGTCAAATTATTAGATTTCGATCACCAAAATATAATTGGCAATGTATACATCTGATATGCCTCAATTAGTAAATAATAATAATAATAATGTGATATGAACAAATAAATTAAGAAGACATAGCATGATTACCTGGCAAAAAAATACTGACTGAGATGATAAAACATATGGCAGAGAAAGAGTATCCTTTTATTCAAACAGAGTTTTCATCCTGGTGGCCCTCAAACTGGCAAACAATTCCTAACAGCTTTAGGAGATGTGTCTTCTTTGAGGAGAATAAGGAGTATTTTCTCTGTGGCTTTACCATGGAGTTAAATCTACTATTAGAGGCTGTCCTGAGCTCACAGATATCGAACACTTGCAGGGACGACATTGTGTCCATAACTGAGCTTTAGAAGGTTGTCAAGGACAGTATACCATGACAGAAAAATTTCATACTACAAGTGTTAACTTGCCTAGGTAGTTAAGCATGGCAGCTATAAAATACATCAATATAAAATTAAAAAGGCTAATGAAGGGGTTCAGAGTAATCATGCAGACATGATGATATTTGGGCACAGGGCATTCGAAGACTGTCATCATGAATGTGACTAGTCCAAATTGAGAGAACATTTCACAGCTTCCCAAGTAATTTTTTTCTTTTTAAATTATTATTTACACATAATATTGTATTAGTTTCACATATATAACATAGTGATTAGACATTTATATAACTTATGATAGCCCCGATAAATCTAGTACCCAGATGACACCATATATAGTTATTATAATATTATCGACTACACTCTGTGCTATTCTTTACATTCCCATGACTATTTTGTAACTACTAATTTGTACTTGTTAATCCCTTAACCTTTCCTACTCATCCTCCTAACACCCCTTCTATCTGGCAGCTAACCATCAATTTGTTCTTTGAATCTAAGAGTTTGTTTTTTTTTTTAGTTTGTGTATTTTGTTTTTTGCATTCCACATATAAGTAAAATATGTCTGACGTATTACACCTAACACAATATCTTTTAGGTCCATCCATGTTGTTGTAAATGGTAAGATTTCATTTTTTTTTCTGTGGCTGAGTAATATTCCATTGTAGATATGTACCATGCCTTTTTTTTATCCATTTATCTACCGATGGACACTTAGGTTGCTTCCATATTTTAGCTGTTGTAAATATGTTGATGTTTGTTATAGCCTTTGTTTTAAAGTCTACTTTTTTTGATATAAGTATTGCTACTTCAGCTTTTTGTTTATTTGGTCTTTTTTTATGAAATATCTTTTTCCATTATTTACTTTCATTCTGTGTGCGGCCTGAAGTGAGTCTCTTTTAGGCAGCATACATAAGCATCTTGTTTTCTTGTTTATTCAGCCATCCTATATTTTGTGATACAAGTATTAATCTCTTTAAATTTAATCTCTTTAATTTAAAGTATATGTAGTTATTGTCTTTTTATGATTTATATTTTTATTTTTTTCTTTTTATAGAAGTCTTATTAACATTTATTGTAATACTGGTTTGATGGTGATGAACTCCTTTAGCTTTTTCTTGATCTTTATCTGCCCTTCAGTTCTAAATGGTAGCTTTGCTGAATGAGTAATCTTGGTTGTAGGTTCTTACTCTTCATCACTTTGAATGTTCCATGCTAATCCCTTCTGGCCTGCAAATTTCTGTTGAGAAAGCTGATGACCGTCTTATGGGAGCTCCCTTGTAGGTAACCAACTGCATTTCTCTTCTTGTTTTTAAGATTCTCTCTTTGTTTTAAACCTTTGGCATTTTAACTGTGATATGTCTAGGTGTGGGCTTCTTTGGGTTCTTCTTTTTTGAGACTCTGTGTGAATTCTGGGCTTGTGTGTCTATTTTCTTCACCAGGTTAGGGAGGTTTTTCATCATTATTTCTTGAAATAAATTTTTAATTCCTTGCTCTCTTCTTATGGTACCTCTGTGATGCAAATGTTGGTACCTTTGATGTTTTCCCAGACAACATCCTCATTTTTTTGAATTCTTTTCCACTGTCCCAACTGTGTTTCTTCTACCATCTTGTCTTCCAAGTTGCTGATTCAGTCCTCTACTTCATCTAATCTACTGTTGATTTCCCGTAATGTATTCTACATTTTAGTTATCGTTTTCATTTCTCACTGGTTGTTTTTTATGTTTTCTATCTTCATTTTTATATTTTCTATTTCTTTGTTGAATTCTTACTGAACTTTCTTATAACCATTGTTTTGAGATCCGCATCTGGTAGATTGCTTATCTTCATTTTTTTAGTTGTTTTTCTGGAGCTTTGTTTTGTTCTTTCATTTGGTATATGTTTCTTTATCTCTTCATTTTGGCTGCTTTTCTGTGTTTGTTTCTATATATTAGGTGGGGCTGCTGTATCTCCCAGCCTTAATAGAGTGGCTTTATTTAGTAGTGTCCTAAGGGCCAAGATGGGAGGATAGGTAAAAGCTGTGCTTGCCTCTTTCCACAGCCACACCAAAATTACAACTAAACTATCAAACAAACATCATTGAGAATCATCTGAAGTCTAGCTGAAATAAAGTCCTATAACTGAAGATATACAGAAAAAGTCATGACAAGGCTATTAGGAGGGGTGAAGATGTGGAGCAGGCTAGTCCCCATACCCACATGTGGCAGTTAAAAATAAGGAGGGTTATATTGGCTGCAGAGTTCTCCCAGAGGATCAAGGAGTCCCAGCCCCACACTAGACTCCCCAGCTCAGGATCCCGGTGATGGGAAAAGAAGTCTTCATAACTTCTGGTTGTGAAAACCAGTAGAGATTGTGACTGAGTAAGACAGAGTTTGCTGGGGACTCAGGTGCTCCTCTTAAAGGGCCTGTGTGTGTAGTTAATTGCTGATGAACTCACTTTCTTTGAGCCCCGGCACTGCAAGAGCAGCACAAAAGGCCCCAGAGGCATAAGGGGAAGAAGTGAATTGTCTGGCTTCAGGGCAAGTGCTAACTTCTGATTTTACATCATTTTCTTCAGACAGAAGAAACTGCAGAAGCCATTGTTCTTTTGCTATGACCATTTCTCAGGTTGTTGCCATATTTGAATCTCCATCACCCTAGCTAACAGGGTTTGGACTCTCCTGTTGATTCCCTGAGACCCTGCTCCATCCAACTTACGAGTCCACGCAAGTGAATTCTGATGGCTTTTCCATACAAATGTCTTGTCTTGGCTCATGCTGCAGATTTCACTAAAATTTCTCAAAGGTTCACAAACTCTAAACAAGCAGCATCTGGCCTCAGCATGCCTTGTACCTGTTTCCAAGCAGCCCCAAGTCGAGGACTAGTTGCAGTGGGTGTTAGTTTGCAGCTTCACCTGTTCCAGGCACTTTCAAGCTCAGCACAAGTGGCAACCATCTTCAGATCACTTTGTAGCTCATACCAAGTGGCCCTGGGCAGGGCAAAAGCAGCACAAGGACCCCTTTCAAGAACTCAGAATAATCTCACCTAGTGGCTGGCTTTAGACCACAACAGAGCACCAGAAAGAAAAGAGAACTCAGAAAAACGCATGCCTACATGTGAGGACCCAGAACAAGAAGCAGAAAACATCTCATCTAATCCTATTCCACTATGAAGACTTAGTTGCATAGCTACCAATAGTTGCAAAGGAGAGTGGAAGGTAACAACAGGCATATCTGAAAGAAAAATTCTTAGAAACAGAATGATTGGGTCAAAGAATAAACATAGTTGTGATTTCAGAAGTTAATACTAAATTGCACTGTACAAGTGTTGAATTATTTAGTACTCCCACCAGCAATGTATGAGAATGTGTCTCTCGTCTTCCCAGACATGACAAGAGATTGTATTGTCAAACTTGTGGATTTTTATCAAATTGAAAGTAAAAAAAAGTCTCTCAGTTTAGTTTTTTTTGGCTTTTATAGATTTTTATATTTTTAATTACAAAGATAATATCACAAAAATCTCAGTTGAGAGCTATGAATTTTACAAAAAAAAATGAAAATCTCATTTTACCTCACCTTTATCCATCAAATTCTGCTCCCTTCTTAAAAAATAATTAGTTTTAATTATTTTTTCTCTATCCTTTTGCATTGCAATCAGACAATGTGACCTGAACTACTGTTTTATTTTTGGAATATACTGAAAATGGAATATACTGAATTTGGAATAGACTAAAATGGTTAATCTATTTTTGCATATTTTTATAAATGTTTAAAAGAATGTGTATTTTCTACATGTGGGTTACAAAAATAGAAGCAAAGGTAGAGGAATCTTAGATTAAGTTTTCCAGTTGATATTAAATTTTACTTATTTTTGCCTATTTTTCTTCAGTTATCTCTAAAATTCTTAGAGGAAAACTTATTAAATTTTCAGCTGTGTTCCACTAAGATACTTTTACTTTCTCTTTGTATTTTTAACAATCTTTCCTTCATTGTTATTCTATCTTTTCAATTGAGCCATTTATATTTAACATAAAATAATCCTTTTGTTTATCAAATATTTTTGTTCTTAAATCTATTTTTTGAAATATTGCCATAGATGCTTTACTTTTGTTTGATAGTTATGCATCAGTTTTTTAAAAATTTCAAACTTTGCTTAGTATAGCCTCTAAACTGTATCTAAATATTGTTATTTACCTAATCTAAAATTCTCCGTGCTTTAAAAAAAATTATACCTATTAATAAACATCCTATTAATAGATATAATGAAATCAAATTAAAAATTATTATCCATGATAAATATGATAACGAATATCACAGTTGATGACATAATTGTCCTTATTCCTACCATCTAGTTTATGTTCTTTATTGTTCATGTTTTCTTGTTCTCTCTCTTGCCCTCCTTTGTCCTTTTGGACTTTTCAAATTATTAATGTTCTATTTTATTCATTTTCTTTGGAACTTGAAGATCCTATTTATATTATTTGGTGATTACTCATTTTTGTCACACATATTTATACTCATATTTTTAAAACATATCTATAATTAATTAGTATCTATATTTTCCAGCTTGAAAGGAAAATCCTATCATGCTCTAAATTTCTCTGACCTGTAACATGATGTAATTATCTAATAATTTAGTTGCAAATTATTTTATTTGTATCATGCATTGGCAAATATTTAACAGTTAAACTTTTTTATTAGATTTAGCTCACCAACATTTTTTATATCCCCTATATTCCTCTTTCTGCAAATATGCTTAAGATTCTGTGGACCACTTGAAGTATTATGCATGAAAATATTTTAATATTGTTTCACATTTAAATTATAGTTAGGCTGTGCATACTTTATTTATTTATAAGTTTATTGGGGTAACATTGGTTAGTACAGTTATGTAATTTTCAGGTGTGCATTATAATTAGACATCTATATATTCTATTGTGTGATTGCTACCCAAAGTACAGTTTCCTTCAGCTACTATATATTTGATCTTCTTTACCCACTTCACCTTCCCCAACCCCCCTATATTTGACCCCGTTTAATCTGTCTGCATCCCCCCTTCTCCCCCACTTCCTACTCTCTGCTAACCAGTAGTCAATTGTCCACGTCTCTGAGTCTTTGTTTATCTGTTCACTTGTTGCTTTTAAGTTTATATTCCACATATAAATGATATCATGTGATTTTGAACTTTTTCAGTCTGACTTATTTCCTTAGCATGATTATCTCAAGGTCCATCCAGGTTGTCGTAAATGGCAGTATTTCATCTCTTCTTATGGCTGAGTGATATTCCATTGTATATATGTGCCACAGCTTCTTTAGCCAATCATCTATCGTAGGACACTTTGGTTCCTTCCATGTCTTGGCCAATGTGAATAGTGCTGTTATGAATATCAGTGTGTAAATACTTTTTTGGATATGGGTTTTCAAGACTTTGGGGTAAATAACCAGTAGAGGGATTGCTGCATCATATGGTAGACCAATTTTTAGTTTTCTGAGGAAGCTTCATACAGTTTTTCATAGTGGCTTTGCCAATTTGCAGTACCACCAGCACTGTATGAGAGTTCCTTTTTTCTACACATCCTCTCTAACATTTGTTATTAATTGTCCTGTTGATTTTAGATATTCGAACAGGTGTGAGATAGGATCTCATTGTGGATTTGATTTGCATTTCTTTGATAGATAGTGATGCTGAGCATCTTTTCATATGTTTGTTGGTCATTGTATGTCCTCTAAGGAGAAGCATCTGTTTGGGTTTTCGGCCAATTTTTTGACTGGATCATTTGTTTTTTTGTTGTTATTGAGTTGTATGAATTCTTTATATATTTTGGATATTAGGCCCTTATCTGAGGCATTGCTTGCAAATATATTTTCCTATTCAGATGGTTGTCTTTTTACTTTGTTAATGATTTTTTTTGCTGAGCAGAAGCTTTTAAGTTTGATGTAGTCCTACTCATTTATTTTTGCTTTTACTTCCCTTGTCTTTCAGGTCAAATTCATAAAATCCTTCTTAAGTCCAAGGTCCTCGAGTTTCATTCCTATGTTTTTTTCTATGCATTTTATTGATTCTGGTCTTATATTCAGGTCCTTAATCCATTTTGAGTTAATTTTGGTGTATAGTGATAGACAACAGTCTAGTTTCACTCTTTTGTAGGTGGCCTTCCAGTTTTCCCAGCACCATTTATTGAAGAGACTTACTTCACTATGTTTTTGTCGGTCAAAAATATTTGGCCATGTAAATATGGGTTTAATTCTGGACTCTCAATTTTGTGCCACTGGTCTGTGTGTCTATTTTTCTTCCAATACTATGCTGTTTTGATTACTGTGCTTTATAGTATAATTTGAAGTTGAGCAGAGTGACGCCTCTAGTCTCGTTCTTTTTTCACAGGATGGCTTTGGCAATCTGCAGTCTTTCATGCATCTGTACACATTTGATGATTTTTTTTGTTCTATTTCTTTAAAAAATGCCAATGGGATTTTGGTGGGGATTGCATTAAATCTGTATAATGCTTTAGGTGACATGTCCATTTTAACTTTGTTAATTCTTCCAATCCAAGAACATAAAATATCTTTCCATTTCTTGGTATCTTCTTCAATTTATTTTAATAGGGTCTTGTAGTTTTCATTTTATAGGGCTTTCACATGTTTTGTTAAATTTATTCCTGGGCATTTTATTCTTTTTGTTGCATTGCAGAAGGAATTATTTCTTCCTTCTTTTTCTGACACTTCATTATTAGAGTATCGGAATGCAATGTATAGATTCTTGAACTTTGATTTTGTATCTACTGACTTTCCTTATTGTTTCTAGTAGTGTTCTTGTGGTGTTTTATAGAGAGTTATGTCATATGCAAATAATGATAGTTTGACTTCTCCATTTCCTATTTGGATGCCTTTTCTATCTTTCTCTTGCCTGATTGCACTTGCTAGGACCTCCAATGTTCTATCGAATAAGAGTGGCGATAATGGACAGTCTTGCCTTGTTCTTGATCTTGGAAGGTTTTTAGTTTTTCACCATTAAGTTGGCTGAAATTTTGTCATAGATGGCCTTTATTATATTAAGGTGCTTTCCTTCCATACCTACTTTGTTAAGCGCTTTGGTCATAAATGGATGCTGTATCTTGTCAAAGGCTTTTTTGGCATATATTGATAAATTATATGATTCTTATTTTAAAATTTGTTTATGCGGTATATCACATTAATCGATTTCCATATGTTGAACCATCCCTGTGCTTCTGGGATGAAGCCCACTTGATTGTGGTGTATAATTTTTTTTAAATGTTGCTGTATTCCGTTTGCTAGTATCATATTTAGGATTTTTGCATCTGTGTTCATGAGAGAGATGTGTCTGTAGTTTTCTTTCTTGTGTTATCTTCACCAGGTTTTGGTATCAGAGTAATACTGGCCTTATAAAAGGAGTTGGGATGTATTGTCTCCTCTTTGATTTTTTTGGAAGAGTTTGAGGAGAATAGGTATTAAATCTTTAAATGTTTGGTACAGTTAACTGGTGAAGCAATCTGGTCTTGCACTTTTACTTTTGGGTAAGGTTTTTGGTGATTGTTTTAATTTCTATATTGCTGATTGGTCTATTTAGATTTTCCAGATCTTCTGGATTCAGTCTAGGAAGATTGTATTTTTCTAAGTACTGGTCCATATCTTCCAGGTTATTAAATTTGTTATTATATACTCTTTTTTTTTTTTTTTTTTTTTAGTATTTTTGCATGATCCTTTGTTTTTCTGTGATGTCAGTCGTGATTTCCCCTCTTTCATCCCTGATTTTGTTTATTTGTGTCTTTTCTCTTTTTTCTTTAGTGTGTCTAGTCAGGGGTGTGTCGATTTTATTAACCTTCCCAAAGGACCAGCTCTTTGTTGCATTTTTTTTCTATTGTTTGTTGTTGTTGCTTCTGCTGTTTTCAATTTCATTTATTTCTGCTCTAATTTTGATTATTTCTTTCCTTCTGCTGACTTTGGGTCTCATTTGTTCTTCCTTTTCTAGTTTTTTAAGAGGAAGCCGTAGGTTGTTTATTTGGGCTCATTCTTATTTTTGGAGTAGGCCTGCAATGATATGAACTTTCTTTCCTCTTATGACCACTTTTGCCATGTCCCAAAAGTTTTGATATGTTGCACTATCATTATCATTCGTTTCTATGTTTTTCTTGATCTCTCTTATTTCTTTCCTGACCCAGTTATTTTCAGTAGCACGTTGTTTGATCTCCAGGTGTTTGTGGTTCTTCCTGATTTCTTTTTACAGGTGATCTCCAGTTACAAAGCATTATGACTAAAGAATATGGTTGGTATGATTTTGAAACTCTTTTATTTGTTAAGCCTATTTCTGCGTCCCAGTATGTGGTCAATTCTTGAGAATGTTCCATGTGCTCTAGAGAAGAATGTATAAGCAGGTCTTTGGGGATGGAAGGCTCTGTAAATGTCAATTATATCCAGTTGGTCTAAGGTGTCATTTAAGGATGTTATTTCCTTATTGATTTTCTGTTTAGATGATCTGTTTACATCCAACAGTGGTGTGTTTAGGTCCCCTCTTACAATAGAGTTTTGTTCTGTTTCTCCCTATAGCTCTGTTAGTAATTGCTTTACATATTTTGGGGCTCCCTGATTGGAAGCACAGATATTAATAAGCATATGTCTTCTTCTTGGTGCATGATCGCCTTCATCATTATGAAGTGTCCCTCAGTATCTTTCTTTTTCTTTTATATTTTTGAAGTCTATTTCATCCAATATTACTACTGCTACTCCCATTTTTCTCTGTATGTCATTTGTTCGAAATACCTACCATTTTGCACCCTTTCACTTTGAGTCTATATTTGACTTTGGAACTTAGGTGTGTCTCCTGGAGGCAGGATACAGTCATGTTTTGTCTTTTGATCCATTCTGCAACTCTTTGCCTTTTTATTGGTGAGTTCAGCTCATTTACATTTAGGGTGGTTATTGAAATATGAAGTCTTCGGATAGCCATTTCATCTTTTGCTTTTTGGTAGCTCGTTGTTTCCATTGCTTCCTTATCCTTGTCTTTCTGTTTTCTTTATTTTGGTTGGCTTTTGTGGGTTTTGTCTCTGGTACTTCTTTTTTTATGTTATATTCTTCAGCTCTGAATCTTTTGTGTGAGGTTACCATTATGAATATAAAAAGGATATAGTTATATACATACAGTCATCCATTTTCTTCTGTGCGTGCCTTATCTCCTTTCTCTTTTGTGAATTTGGATCTTTAAATCCTCCCCATTTCAGTCATTGTTATCTCAGTTTGACCCTATGTATGCTGAACGTTCATTACTATCTTGTTATAGCAATTCTCTTCCTATTTACGCTTATAATGCCCCGTTCTTAGTAAGGTGTGCACTCTTCTGTTTCTAGTTTCCTGGTAGTTACTTCACTCCTAACTATTTATTTGTATTTGTTTGTTTTGTTATTTTGTTTTAGGTGAACTGACCCCTTTTAGTATTTCCTGTAGTGCAGGCCTTGCAGTGGAGAATTCTCTCAATTTTTGTATGTCTGGAAAGGTCTTTATTTCTCCTTCATATCTAAAGGAGAGCTTAGCTGGATACATTATTTTAGGCCGGTAGTTCTTTTCACTTACTAGTTTAAATATTTGATTCCATTTTTTTCTGGCTTGTAAGGTTTGCACTGAGAAGTCCGATGATAATCTCATGGGTTTTCCTTTAAAAATTACCACCTTCTTTTTTCCTGGCTGCCCTGAGATTCTGTCTGTCGTTGATTTTTGATAACTTTAATACAATGTGTCTCGGTGAAGGCCTTTTTGGGTTGAGATCACTGGGTGTTCTGTTGACTTCTTGAACTCCAAGCTTCAGCTCATTTCTTAGATTCGGGAAATTCTTGTCAACTATTTGTCCAAAAATGCTTTCTAGTCCCTGCTCCTTTTGCCTGCTTTGGTAATGCCCATTATTCTCATGCTTTTTTCTCCTGATGGTATCAGCTAGTCCTAGTATTTCTCTTTCATTATTTTTCATTCTTCGGTTTCCATCTTTTTTCTTCTGATTTATTTCTAGATGTCTGTCTTTGACATCACTGATCCTTTCCACTATTTGGTTGACTCTATTTTTTGAGCTTGCTCTTTCACTTTTCACCTCTTGCAGTGTGTTCTTCATCTCCAGAAGTTCTGTTTTGTCCCTTTTGAGGGTTTCTATCTCCTTGCTCTGCTTATGTAGTTGCTTTTCAATTTCTGAAATTGTTGATTTGAGTTGTTTTGGATCTTATCGAGTTTTTTCAGAAGTAGCATTTTGAATTTTCTGTCATTTAAGTCACATATTTCTATATGCATAAGCTTACTTTCTGGAGATTTTTTCCTTTCTTTCTGAGATGCTTGGTCACCTTGGTTGTTCATGGAGTTTAATGGACTATTTCTTTGCCTGGGCATTAATGGGAGTGTATTCTGTTATTTCCAGCAAGAAGATTTATTATATAAAAGTCTCTCCTTAGCTTGCTGCAAAGAAGGCACTTTTCTTTTGGTTTCCAGTAAGTGGCATCTAAACTTTTGGATGCCCTGTTTTATATAAAGCCTAACTATCTTTTTAATTTTCTTGTAGATATTTAATCACATTTGGCAGTCTCAGTTTAAGTCCCTGTCAGTCTTAGCAATTGTTTTGGTAGCATTTACTGAGATTCACCTGGTGCTTCGCAATGATTTCTCTAGGAGGGTATGGGGGTAGGGGCCTTCTGGGTTGGGAGTTGGGGGCTTAGGGTCAGCCTCAGTTTTGCAACCATTGTCGGTAAAAATCAACTGTTCTTTCTCTGTAGTCCCGTCTTGCTTTTCTGCTTTCTGCCCTGATGACCAAGCCTGCTGCCAGACGCTAGCAGTTCGTTCACTTCTAGGCAGGCAGATCATTAAGTCATGACAGCTTACTCCATTTCCCTCCTCCTACAAAGAGCTCCAGGGACAGTAAAAGGCAGCTTCTTTATTTCAGCAGTCCACTGCCTGACACCTGGAGTTCATACCTGTGGTAGGTCTTATGCACAGATCCCATGCTCAGACATGCTGGTGTACAGTTTGGGTGTTTTTGTAGAGTTTCAGGTATTCCACTTATTGTTATTTCAAGGGGGGAGATCCGAGGATGTCTCTCACTCTGCCATGTTTCCAGTGTGCCTCTCAGTTTAGTTTTGATTTAAATTTCTCTGTTTTTGAATGTGATTCCACATCATTTCATATGTTTAAGGGCTTTATATTTCTCTTTCTAAGAGTTGTCTGTTCTGATTCCTTGCCTATTTTTCTACTGTATTATTAGTCATTTGCAGATATTTTTCCTCAGCTTGTCATTTGTCCTTCCACTTCACATATTATGTTGTGAATGTTTTTTTTTCTTTTATTGTAATCAGAAAGCCCCTTTTGTTCCATCTCTCTAGTATTTAAAAGCATTTTTTGATAATATAATTGTACAGTAAGAGCTTCCATGTTCTAGTGGGGAGAAGCCAGGAATATTGCTAAACATCCAACAATGCAGAAGAATGAATTCTACAATAAGGAGTTATCCAGCCCAAAATGTCAATTGCACTGAGATGGAAAAACTGTGATTTAAAGGAATCAACTCATGCTTTATTCCCAATACTTTAGAACATTTTATATTTTACATTTAAATCTTTGACCCAGTTAGAATTTATCCCAATTCACAATATAAAGTATGGATTCAAGTTTATATTTTTCCAGATGAGTTCTCAGTTGGAACATCAATTATTACTTCATATATTATTTATCTATTGAAACACAAGCATTTATTATCTCACATATTTTCTGAGGGTCAGGAATGTGAGAGTGACTTATCTGGGTGGTTCTAATGCAGGGTTACTCATAAAGTTACAATTAGTCAGAAATGAAGACATTTGGAGGCTCAAAGATCTGCTTCCTGGGTCATTTCCATGATTGTTGTCAGGCTTTAAATTCTCATGGACTCTTGGTTGGCAGTATCTGTTCACCATATGGGCTTCTCTGTAGTGTACTTGAGTGTCCTCATGATATGGTGTCTGGCTTCTTCCAGAGCAAATAACCTAAGTCAGAAAGATAGCACCTAATACAGATGTTGGAGGGCTTTTTATTTATTTTTTTAAATAAGATAATCTTGGAAGTGACATGTGATCACATCTGCAGTATTTTATTCATAGGAAATGAGTCACTAAGTCCAGATCATTCAAGGGCAGGAGAATTAAGCTCTATTTCTTAAATGAAGGACTATCAAGGAATTTTTAATATATTTTAAAATCATCATACTCTGCTTACTTGAGATTCCTCCTTTATCATATACTTAATCCCCATGTGCATTAGGTTTATTTATATAACTAATGTACATTACTTCTGACAACTTTTTGCAAGGTAATTTTTAAAATCATGCTGTGTTCATGATTTGTACAAAGGGAATTGTTTACATTCAGAAATTATTTTACATGCTTCTACTAGCCTGGTAGATCAATGAAAGTATGAATATGAACATATTTTACAAACTCTAAGAAAATAAAATACTATAGGTTTTGTTACTATTATTTTCATGTGAAAATATAGCCCAAAATTCCATATGCCATTTCTAATTTGATTTGCTGAATTGGTTCTTGGATGTAAGTTGGAATGTAAGTTGTGGGCCAGTTGTGAAATTTTCCATCATAACATTTCCTGTGAATACAAAAGAACTGAAACCCAATCCAGGAAACAAACATAAAATGTGTCAACTAGTTTATATCCATTTAGTCTTATCTGCCACTCTCTGGGGTATGCGTTTTACCTTTTATGTTGCTATTTGGGAAATCACAGTTATTACAGGTATATATAAATATATGTGGTTGTGTTTGGATATGAAAAGAGGAATGTGTGACCTTCACACGAGAAAGCACCAGCAGGAGTTGCTAAAGATATGTTCTGTTACGTGAGATGTGATACACTGGGCCATATTGTCCAAATCATTCCTCTCAAATTCTGCCTGTAGAATCTTTTAATTCTTGTAAGACTTTTTAAAATTTCTATTAATTACAGAGGTTTCTTTAAATATAAATGATCCTGGGCTGGTAATACTTCAATCCTACTGATACTTGAAGCCTAGTTGAGGGAGAAGGAAAGGACAAAAGAAAGGATAACAGCTTAGATAGGGTCAAGGAACCAGGACAGGAGAAAACAGATTGAGAAATCAAGACAAACTTTGTCTGTAAGGGGAACAGTTACTTATGTGTTTGGATTTTTAAAATATGAGAACTTCAACTGACAGTTTACATGACAGATCCAACCAACAGACATGCTTTGTCCATTCAAAAATGTTTAAGAAATTGAAGATTTTCTTAAAAATTGCTGAATTTTCTCAAAAAAACCAGATTACCTTGCAATACTGGGCCTGTGTGGCAGCAATTTACCAGAGCTGTGTAGCATCTGTGACTTTTAGATGGGGTAAGGACTTTCCAATTCACTACAATCTTCCCCAGTCCTTTATACCTGCCTCCCCATTAGCAAGGTCACATATTAGTTACCACTTACCACCTTATTTCCACTGTTATTCATGTAGTGGAGATTTTTGTTTGTTTGTTTCTTTTGTATTTTAAGATCCAAACAAAATTGAGAGAAAAGTAAAGACAGTTTTAAAGAATCACATATTTTAAGAAAATGACTAGCGGTCTTCAAGGTAAGAATCTACACTGTGGGCATTTAAGTGTGCAGACCCTGAATTAAACAATACTTCATTCTGGAGCACCATTAGAACCCTCTGCATGTCAACATGCCTGTGTATTCCTACTCTACCATCACAGGCTGCAGCATCCTCTTTGCCATCTATAGCCTACACGGCCTTTCTTTAGAATGCGTGTTGTGCTGCCATTAGAAAGACATGTGCATGAGGTTGTGTTTAAATTATATAATAATTTGGACCACATGAACCACATTTGCTGTCACATTTTTTCTTGGTCCATTGCAGCTGCCCTATCAAAGGGCACTGCCTTTGGATTACAGATTGAAGTTTTTCATATGTTATTCTTGGAAGTAGATAGCTACAGGGGTCTCATCCATTTTAGATGCCATCACTTAAGACTTTATGTTTACCTCTTTACAGGTTCCCTATACCTGTTGAGGCTTTTTATTAAAGATGCTTTGGGTGACATGATTCTGGGAACTGAATTTGAAAAAAACAACTTTAACACAGCACATCCAGGACAGCACTTGCATCATGCACACCTCCTAACCTCCAATCCTATTCATATGCCAGGAAGGGACACAATCTTGCACACATTATGGAGTGATGAATTACTCCTTGAGGGAGAGCAAAGGAGGCCCAGTTGCTTTATGTATGAAGAAGTATGCTCACTTTTTCAGGCTTCTCTTGGGGAGAATTTGGCCCAGATTTCTGGTCTGGGCAGGTAAAGATCACCATGTATGCTCAGTTTTCCACTGAAGCACATTGTGCTATTTATGTGGCTTCTTTACCCTGAGTAGAATATAGAGATCAGAACAACAAATAAAAAAAAATTATTAGTGAGCATGGTTAAAATATATCTAAAATTTATTTGACCCACACATGACAAAAACACTAGGGAGAGTTTACTGAGGACACACAGGTTTTTTTTTTTTTTTTCTATTTCTATCTTATACATCCCCTGTGAATCAGCTACATGTAATAGAAACCAAATAATATTGGGTTAGCCAAATAAGAATTTCTTTTTCTCCCTTGGCAAGAAGTCAGATGTCATCTATATCTGAATACCCTAATTTTCTGCTCCTCTATCTTTACCATACACTTTTATTCTTGTGTTCATTGCCTCATCTAGATATTTTAACAAAGTCAGATGAATGAAGAGGTAAGGTAGGAGAGATTTCTGGTCAAGGTGGTGGTGTAGATAAACTCTGAGATTACCTTCTCCCATGACAACATCAAAATTAGAACTAAATTAAAGAAGAACCATCACTGAGAACCACCTGAAGACTAGCTGAACAGAATCAGTATAACTAAGTTTATAAGGAAGAAGCCGCATGGAGACTGGTAGAAGAGGTGGAGATGTAAATAAGAAATGTTCCACACCCATGAGTGGCTGGCTGGTTAAGAATCGAGTGGGATATCTCAGTTATGGAGGTGCTTCCTGAGGACTCCCTAATCCAAAATACTAGTGCCAGGAAGTGGAGTCCGCAGAATATTTGGATGTAAAAAGCAGAAGGAATTTCTTACCCCCAGAGTGACAAAGGGCTGTGGGAGACTGAGACACTGCTCTTAAAAAGTAGTGCATAAATTCACTTGCTTTCAGCTCAATACCAGGGGCAGTAGCTAGAAAGCTGCCAGGGACATATGGGAAGGAACTTAATTGTCTAACTCAAGGTGAGGACTGGAGCGGCAGGGGTAGGGGCAACTCTTCCCTAGGATAGATGATGGCAGTCACCATTTTTCCTTTGTTGAACTCTCCTCTCACACAGATAAAAAAACATAGGCGGGTGCTAAACATGCATTCTCCATTAAACTGGCTAACATCATTCATCATGCCCTGCTGGTTCCCTGAGACCTTGCCACACTCAACTCACTCATCTGCCCCAGGCATCTTCTAGCAGCTACTCCCACTTCAGACCCATTCAAAAGATCGCAAACCTTACATGAGTGGTGGCTTCATTAGGCTTGTACTGCAGACTTTCTCAAAGGTACACAATTCCCTAGCAAGTGGTGGCTGCTCTCAGCTTGTGCTACAGACACTCTGAAATGTCCAGTAACCACACAAGCAATAGCTATACTCAGCATATGATGTACCTCCTGCAAAGTGGCCCCAAACCTAACACAATGGGCAACCAGCCTCAATCTGCATCATAACTCCCACCAGGTGACTCTAAATATGGCATAAATGACAGCCAGTCTTGGCCTGTAATATATCTCCAAGTAAACAGTCAGAAGCCTGCCATAAGTGGTAGCTGGCTTTGGCTCTCATCACAGTGCCCACCAAAGGCTCCCAAGCCTGACACAAGTGGCAGCCACCCACAGTTCTCAGCATAGCCACTGCCAAGTGACTCCAGTTTATCACAAGCAACAAACAAATGCAGATTACTTTGTAGCTCCTATCACCGCACAAGCCCTGCACAAGTGTCAGGTGAACTTAGCCTGCACCAAGACCACTCCCAAGTGGCTCCTCACTGAACATACTTATGGCAAACTTCAGATTATACCAGAGCCACAGCCAACCAGCTTCATAACTTACACACCTGAAGACTCTTGTGCCCCACTAAAAGGGCTCCTGCTCTTTGGGGTCAGCACTCACACAACACTTTGTACTTTGTATTTATGGCAAGTTATCACAGCCAGTGCACCTGAGGGTAAACCCCATTCACTGATGTTTCAGCAGCAATTAAGCTGCAACTACTACAGACGGGCACACACAACTCACACAGGAGGCATTCCCAGCTCAGGAGACCTGGGAGACTGTGCCACTGAAAGTCACGGAATACCCTCTACATAAGGCCACTCGGTCAAAACTGAGAAACATAACAGATATGCCTAATACATAGAAACTATCAGGACAACAACCAGTCAGGAGGCAAAGAAACATGTTTTAAATGAAGTAATAGGGCAAGACTCCAGAATAAAGAAATAAACAAAATGGATATAGGCAATCTACTATATACAAAGTTCAAAACACTGATTATAAAGATGCTCAGTGAAATTGGGAACAGAATATAAGAACTCAGTGAGAATTGCAACAGAGAGAAAAAAAAAACATAAAAAAGAATCGTCAGACCTTAAGAATACATTAGAGGGAATCAACAGTAGATTAGATGAAACAGTATCAAATCAGCAATCTAGAGGATAAGGTAGCAGAAAACACCCAATTGGAACAGCAAAAAAAAAAAAAAAAAAAAATGAGGATAGTATAAGGAGTCTCTGGAACAACATTAAATGTAATAACAATCACATCATAGAGTCCCCAGAAAGATATTAGTGAGAAAAAGAAATTGAAAACCTATTTGAAGAATTGATGACTGAAAACTTACTTAACCTGGTGAAGAAAATAGACATATAAGTCCAGAAAGTGTAGAGAATCAAAGAAGCTCACATCAAGACACATTACAATTAAAATGACAAAAGTTAAAGATAAAGAGAGAATAGTAAAAGTAGAAAAAGAAAATCTGATACTTGCATGCAAGGGAACTCCCATAACACTATGAGCAGATTTTACCACAGAAATTTTGCAAGCCAAAAGAAAATGTCATAAAATATTCAAAGTGATAAAAAGCTAGGACCTATAACCAAGATTACTCTATCCATTTAGAATAAAAGAAAAAATAAAATTTTCCTAGGCAAAATTAAGATAAAGGAGTTTATTGCTAGTAAATCAGTATTATAAGAAATGTTAAAGAAGTTTTATAAGAAGAACAAAAAGATAAAAAATATAAATAAGAAAATATGGTAAATGATAAATTTCACTGACAAATGTAAGGTTTAGTAAAAGCAGTGGATTAATCAATTTTAAAACTAGTACAAGATTTAAAGACAAAACTAAGAAGAGTATGTGTAATTGCAACAATAAATTAAGAGATAAACAAAAACACTCATACAAAAGACATAAAAAATCATAACCAAAACATAAATGTGAAAAGGATGAGTAAAATTCATAGTGAATTTAGAATGTCTTTACACTTAAGTCACCACTAACTTAAAATAGACTGCTACAAACATAGCTTGGTATGTAGAAAACACATGATGACCACAGACTAAAAATTTATGAGATGTACAAGAAATGTAAAGAAATTCAAACATAATACTAGAGAAAGTGATCAACATGCAAGAGAGCAAGAGAATAAGAAAGGAACAAATAAAAAAGCAATCAGAAAATATTTAGTAAAATAGCAATAACTTCATATCTATCAATAATTACTTTAAATGTAAATGGACTAAATCCTCCAATCAAAAGAAATAAGGTGGATGAATGGATAAAGAAAAATAATACTAGTACATATGCTGCCTATAAGAGACCCACTTCAGATCGAAAGACATACACAGATTAAAAGTAAAAGAGTAGCAAAAGGTATTTCATATATAAAAAAAAAAAAAAAAAGAAGAAAAAGCTGGGGGAATAATACTTATATGAGACAAAATAGAGTTTAAAACAAAGACTTAACAGGACACAAAGAAGGGCATTTGATAATGATAAATGGATCAATCCAAAGAGAAGATATAATTCTTATAAAAATATAGAAACAACATAGAAACACCTAAATATATAAAGCAAATATTGACAAACGTAAAGGGAGAAATCTATAGTAATACACTAATGATAGGGGCTTTTAATACCCTATTGGTATTACTGGATAGACCATCCAGATGGAAAATCAGGAAAAAGACAGTAGCTTTAAATGACACATTAGATCAGATGAATTTAATTGCTATTTTAAGAGCATTTCACCCCCAAGCAGCAGAATATACATTTATTTCAAGTGCACATGGAACGTTTTCTAGGAGAGAACAAATAATAGGCTACAAAGTCTCAGCAAATTTAAAAAGATTGAAATCATTAAATACCTTCAATCACAAAGGTATGAAACTAGAAATCAATTACAAGAAGAAAACTGAAAAGCATACAATTACACAGAAGTTAAATAACATGCTAGTAAATAATGAATGAGCTAATGATGAGATCAAGGTGGTAGTCAAAAAATACCTTGAGACAAATGAAAATAAAAACAAAATGACTGAAAGTCAATAAAATTCAGCCTAAGTGGAATATTCATAGCAATAGAGGCCTACCTCAAGAATCAAGAAAAATCTAAAATAAATAATTAAACTTTACACTTAGAAACTATAAAAAGAACAAATAAAACCCCAAATAACTAGAATGAAGAAAATAATAATAATAAAGATCAGAATGGAAATAAATGGAATAGAGACTAAAAGATATGAAAAATCAATGAAGCCAACAGCTGGTGCTTTGAAAAGATCAACAAAATTTATAAAACATTAGCAAAACTCATCAAGAAAAAAAGAGAGTGGGCCCACATAAATAAAGTCAGAAGCAAGAAAGAAGTAAAACCAACACCATAAAAATGCAAAAGATTATAAGAAAATACTACAAAAATTATATGCCAACAAACAAGGCAATCTAAAAATAAAACAAATATTGCTTTAAGAAAAATTACTAACAAATATTGCTTTAAGAAGAAATAAATTCCTAGAAATATGCAATTTTCCCCTGAATCAAGAAAAAACAGAAAAGCAGATGAACAAATGCTAACAAAGTCAAACTAGAAATCAAAGAGCCCCAAACAAACAAAATTTCTGGACCAGATGGTTTACAGGTGAATTTTACCAATCATTCAAAACAAAATTAATATCTATCTTTATCTAACTACTCCAAAAAGTTAGAGAGGGGGAAAACTCTCAAACTCGTTATACCTTCAGCATTACCCTGATATGGAAACCAGTCAAATAAAAAAAATTATATGCCAATATCCCTGATTAGCATAGATACAAAAATCTTCAATAAAACATTGGCAAACAATCCAGCAATACATTAAAAATATTGTGTTCTATGATCACATGAAATTTAAATCTGAAATTCAAGGTTGGTGCAGTATTCACAATAAATTAATGTGATATATCACATAAACAAAATGAAGAATAAAAATGATATGATCATACCTATAGATGCAGAAAAAACATATGACAAAATCCAACATTTATGATAAAAAATTTCCACAAAATGGGGTTAGCATAAATATATCTCAACATAATAAAAGCTGCAAATGACACACAGCTAACATTATACTAAATGGTGAAAAACTGAAAGCTTTTTCTGTAACAGGAACAAGACAAGGATGTTCATTTTCATCACTTTTATTTAACAAATAATTGGCAGTTTTAGCCACAACAATCAGAAAATAAAAAGAAAAGACTTCTGTCTACAGCCATGCTACTTTGAACAAGCCCAATCTTTTCTGATCTCAGAAGCTAAGCAGGGCAGGGCCTGGTTAGTATTTGGATGGGAGGCCACCTAGAAAGACCAGGTGCTGTAGACGTAAAGATAAAAAAAATAAGTAATTGTAAGCTTACAAGGTTTTTGTAAACATTGAGGTCAACCAAAAGTTGCCTTACCTAATAAATAAATAAGTAAATAGAAAGAAAAGACTTCTGAACTAAAAAGGAAAACATTAAACTGACATTATTTACAAACAACATTATTTACAGATGATAGCATACAGAGAAAATTCTAAAGATTCCACCAAAGAACTATTAGAACTGATAAATGAATTTAGTAAATTAGCAGGATACAAAATTAATATTTAAAATTAATTCTACTTACATACACTAATATCAAACTATCAGAAACAGAAATTAAGAAAATGATCCTATTATAGTTTCATCAAAAGAATAAAATACCTAGAAATAAATTTAACCAAAAAGGTACAAAAAAATTTCTATATTAAAAAACTATGACACTGAAGGAAGAAATTGAAATAAACACAAATAAATGGAAAAATATACCATGCTCATGGATAGGAAAAATGAACATTATTAAAATGTCCATACTACCCATGGCAACTACAGAGTCAATGCAATCCCTATCAAAATATCAATGGCATTTTTCCCCAAATAACTAAAACAAACAATTTTAACATGTATGAAACCACAAAATACCCTAAGGTCATAGCAATCTTGAGAAAAAAGAAAAGAGTTAGAGGTATCACAATACCTAAAATTGAATGATGCTACAAGTTTATAGTAATCAAAACAGCATGGTACTGGCATAAAAATAGACACATAGATCAATGGAACAGAATGAAAAGCTCAGAAATAAACTTATACCTATATTGTCAATTAATGAATGACAAAGGAGGACAAAATATACAGTGGGTTAAAGATGGTCTCTTTAATTAAACATGCTAGGAATGCTGAACAGATACATGAAAAAATGAAACTAGATAACCTACTTTTATGATATAGAAAAATAAATTCAAAGTGAATTTAATGTTTAAATGTAATACCTAAATCCATAAATCTCCTAGAAGAAAATAAAGGTAGTAAATTCTCTGACATTGCTCTTAGTAATATTTTTTGGACATGCCTCCTCAAGTGAAAGAAACAAAAGAAAAACACAAACAAATGGGACTTCATCAAACTAAAAAGTTTTTACACAGTGAAAGAAACCAACAACAAGATAGAGAGTAAACAAGAAACATCATAGACTGAGAGATATCCCCAGACCTCTTACTTTGAAATAACAATAATCTGAACATCTAAAATTCAACAAAAAACATCCAAACGGCCCACCAGTACATGTAAGCGTGGAATCTGCACATAAGGACTACCATAGGTCAGGACCCTGGGTTTCGGGCAATGGAGTGGGAAAAACAAAGAAGCTGCCTCTCGCACCTGGAGCTCCCTGTGGGAGGAAAGGGAGGAGAGAAAGTCCAGTGAGTTCTATAAACAGCTCTTTCTGGGAGAACTGTGAGCTACTTGCAGCTGAAGGCAGTGCCCAGGCATCAGAACAGAAAGCAGAGAAGCAGGACAGCAGAAAAACAGCAGTTGATTTTGACCAGACGTAGTTGCAAAACTGAGGCTAAGCTGCAGGCCCCTTACCCCGTATCCTCTGAGACTGAACACCATGTAGTGTCAGGGGTATCTGAGCAAATTCTACTGAAACTGTTGCTAACAATGACAGGGACTGAAAATGAGACTGCCAAGTGTGATTAAATATATGCAAGAAAATAAAAAAGCATTATTAAGGCTTTATATAAAACAGAGTTCCAAGAAGCTTAGATGCCACAGCTGAAAACCAAAAGAAAAATGTCTTCTTTGCAATATCCTAAAGAGGGACATTTACATAATAAATTTTATTTCCGGAAAAGCAACAGCATACACTTCCATTAATACCCAGGCAGAGAAATAGTCCATTAAACTCCATGAACAACCAAGGTGACCAAGCATCTCAGAAAGAAAGAAAAAATCTCCAGAAAGTAAGCTTATGCATATAGAAATATGTGACTTAAATGACAGAAAATTCAAGATGCTACTTCTGAAAAAACTCGATAAGATCCAAAACAACTCAAATCAACAATTTCAGAAATTGAAAAGCAACTTGATGAGCAGAGCAAAGAGATAGAAACCCTCAAAAGGGACAAAACAGAACTACTGGAGATGAAGAATACACTGCAAGAGGTGAGAAGTGAAAGAGCACGCTCAAAAAATAGAGTCAACCAAATAGTGGAAAGGATCAGTGATGTCAAAGACAGACATCTAGAAATAAATCAGAAGGGAGAAGAGGGAAACCAAAAAATGAAAAATAATGAAAGAGAATACTAGGACTAGCTGACACCATCAGAAATGGAAGCATAAGAATAATAGTCATTCTTGAAGGAGAAGAAAAGGAGCAGAGATTAGAAAGCATTTTCTGTCAAATAGATAATGAGAATTTCCAAATGTAGAATTTTCCAAATCTAAGGAATGAGCTGAAACTTGGAATTCAATAAGTAAACAGAATACCCAATTATCTCAATCCAAAAAGGCTTTCTCCAAGAAACATTTTATTATAATGATCAAAAATCAATTACAAAAAATGAATTCTCAGAGCAACCAGGGAAAAGAAGATGGTAACCTATAAAGGAAAATCCATTAGATTGTTAGACTTTTTAGCATTAACCCTACAAGCAAGAAAGTAGTGGAAGCAAATATTCAAACTATTAAATGAAAAGAACTACCAGCCAAGAATAATGTATCCAGCTAAGTTCTCCTTTAGATATGCAAGAGAAATAAAGACCTTTCCAGACCTATAAAAATTGAGGAAATTCTCCACTATGAGGCTTACATTTTAGGGAGTACTGAAAGATGTCAGCTTGCTTAAAACAAAATGTCAAACAAAATACACAATGAGGAGTAAGGCCACTAGCAGACAGATAGAAGCAGAGTAGTGCAACCCTTACTAAAAACAGGGCATTATAAGCTTAAACAATAAAAAGAGATTTGCTACAGCAAGAGAGTAATGAACATTCAACAACATAGAGACAAATTGAGACAACAATGACTGAAAAGGGGAAGATTCAAAGATCCAAATTCACAAAGGAGAAACGAGGTACAGCACGTGCATAAAAAATGTATATATATATATATATATATACACACACACACACACACACACACACACACACATGTATATGTATATATGTTCACATATATATATGAACCATCATATATATGTGATTATATATATGTGTGTGTGTATACATATGCATATATATATGCATATATATATATGAACTATCTTTTACATATTCATAATGGTAACTATACACCAAAGATTCAGAACTGAAGTATATAACATAAAACAAGAAGGACCAGAGGGAAACCCCACAATACCCAGCCAAAATAAAAAAAGAAGACACAGAGGGACAAGAAAGCAATGAAAACACTGAGCTAACAGAAAGGAAAACAAAAAATAGTTATAGGAAATCTTCATATTTCAATAATCACCCTATATGTAAATGGACTGAACTCACCAATAAAAAGACACAGAGTTGTAGGTTGGATCAAAAACAAACCCCAAATATATGCTGCCGTAACAGATACATCTCAGTTCCAAAGACAAATATAAACTCAAAGTGGGAGGCTGGAAAACGATATTTCAAGCAAGTGACAATCAGAGAAAAGTGGGAGTAGTGATACTAATATTGGACAAAATAAATTTAAAAAAAGAAAAGGTAAAGAAAGATATGGAGGGACACTTCAAAATGATAAAGGGAATCATTCACCAAGAAGACATAACATGTATTAATATCTATGAGCCCAATTAGGGAGCCCCGAAATATATAAATCAATTACTAACAGAACTAAAGAGAGAAACAGACCAAAACGCTATCATAGAAGGAAATCTAAATACCCCATTGTTGAATATGAACAGATAATCCAAACAGAAATACAATAAGAAAATAATATCCTTAAATGACACATTGGACCAAATGGCCATAATCAATACTTTCATTTCCAAATAGCTGCTAATACATTCTTCTTTAGTGCACATGCAACATTCCCAAGGATTGATCACATACTGGAACATAGAGATAGCCTTAACAAATATAAGAGAGCTGAAATCATACCAACCATATTCTCTGGTCATAACGCTCCATAATTGGAGATCAACTGTAAACAGAAATCAGGAAGAACCACAAATGCCTGGAGATTAAACAACATGCTACTGAAGGATAACTGGGTCAGTAAAGAAATAAAGAGAGATCAAGAAACACATAGAAAAGAAAGATAGTTATAGTACAACATATCCAAACTTTGAGGCATGGCAAAAGCAGTCATAAAAGGAAAGCTTATATCATTACAGGCCTACCTTCAAAAACAAGAATGAGCCCAAATAAAAAATCTACTGCTCCATCTTAAAAAACTAGAAAAGGAAGAACAAATGAGACCCAAAGTCAGCAGAAAGAAAGAAATAATTAAAATTAGAGCAGAAATAAATGAAATTGAAAAGAACAACAACAACAAAAGAAAACAATAGAAAAACAAATTCAACAAAGAGCTGTTTCTTTGAGAAGGTTAATAAAATCAAAAAAAACCCTGACTAGACACATTAAAGAAAAAAGAGAAAGGACACAAATAAACAAAATCAAGGATGAAAGAGGAGAAAGTATGACAGACACCACAGAAATACAAGGAATCATACAAGAATACTATGAAACACTGCATAACACCAAATTTAATAACCTAGAAGAAATGACCAAGTTTTTAGAAAAATACAATCTTTCAAGACTGAATCAAGAACTGAAAAGTCTAAATAGACTGATCAGCAGTATAGGAATTGAAACAATCATCACAAACCTACCAAAAAATAAAACTCCAGGACCAGATGGCTTTATGAGTGAATTCTACCAAACATTTGAAAAAGAGTTAATACCTATTCTCCTCAAACTCTTCCAAAAAATCAAAGAGACAATACTTCCCAACTCATTTTATGAGGCCAATATTACTCTACTCTGATACCAAAACCTGGAAAAGATAACACAAAAAAGAAAACTACAGACCAATATCTCTCATGAACACAGATGCAAAAATCCTAAATAAGACACTAGCGAACCGAATACAACAACATATTAAAAAAATTATACACCATGATCAGATGAGCTTCATCCAAGAGGCACAGGAATGGTATAACATATGAAAATTGATTAATGTATTCACTGCATAAACAAATTAAAAGATAAGAGTCATACGATCATATCAAGAGATCCAGAGAAATACTTTGACAAGATACAACATCTGTTTATGATCAAAATACTTAACAAAATTGGTATAGAAGGAAAGTAACTTCACATACTAAGGCCATATATGACAAGTAGTCAACATTATATTTAATGGTGAAAAACTAAAATTAATCTTAAATTTAATCTTAAAAGATCAGGAAGAAGACAAGGCTGTCCACTATTGCCATTGTTATTTAGAATAACACTGGAAGTCTTAGCAAGTGCAATCAGGCAGAGAAAGATATAAAAGGCATCCAAATAGGAAACAAAGAAGTCAAAATTTCTCTATTTGTGCATGACATGATTCTCTATGCAGAAAACACTAAAGACCACATAAGAACACTAACAGAAACAATAAGTAAATGCGGTAATGATTCCAGATACAAAATCAATGTTCAAAAGCCCATAGCACTCCTATACTCTAACAATGAATTGTCAGAACAAAAATTATTTTTCAATGCAACAGAAAGAATAAAATAACTAGGAATAAATCTAATGAAACATGTGAAGGACCTATGTAATGAAAACTATAATACCTTATTTAAAGACATTGAAGAAGATACAAAGAAATGGAAAGATATGCTATGTTTTTTGGATTGGAAGAACCAACTTAGATAAAATGACTTTATTAGGTAAAGCATTAAACAGATTTAATGTAATCCCCATCAAAATCCCATTGGCATTTTTTAAGAAATAGAACAAAACACCTCAGATTTGTATGGAAGCACAAAAGACCCTGAAATGTCTACACCATCTTGAGAAAAAAGAATGATTCTGGGGGATTCACTCTACTTGACTTCAAATTATACTACAAAGCGGCAATAATCAAAACAGCATGGTATTCACAGAAAAACAGCTATGTGGACCAGTGGAATCGCATCAAGAGTCCAGAAGTAGACACATATTTATACAGGCAAATATTTTTTGATGAAAAAGCTAAAAACATACAGTGGAGAAAGGAAAGCCTCTTCAATAAATGGTGCTGGGAAAGCTGGAAAGCCATCTACAAAAGAATGAAATGACTGTTATCTATCACTGCATACCAAAATTAACTCAAAATAGATTAAGGACCTGAATCAATAAAATTCATAAAAGAAAATATAGATACTAAACTTAAGGACCTTGGGCTTAATGAGGATTTTATGAATTTGACCTCAAAGGCAAAGGAAGTAAAAGCAAAAATAAATGAATGGGACTACATCAAATTAAAAAGCTTCTGCTCATCAAAAATGAATGAATGAATAAATGAATGAATGAATGAATAAATAAATAAATAATAAAAATAAAAAATAAAAACTATCAACAAGGTAAAGAGACAGCCATTTGAATTGGAAAAGATATTTGCAATCGATGCCTCCGATTAAGGCCTAATATTCAAAATATACAAAGAACTCATACAACTCAATTAAAACAAGAACCAAAAGATCCAATCAAAAAATAAGCAGAAGCTCTGAACAGACACTTCTCCCAAGAAGACATACAAAATGACAGACAACCATATGAAAGGATGCTCAGCATCTCTAGTTATTAGAAAAATTCAAATCAAAAGCCAATGAGATACCATCTCACACCTGTTAGAATAGTTATAATTAACAAAACAAGTAATAACACATGTTGGAGAGATGTAGCAAGAAAGGAACCCTCATATACTGGTGGTGGGACTGCAAATTGCTATAGCCACTATGAAAAACAGTATGGAGGTTCCTTAAAAAACTGAGAATCGATCTACTGTATGATTCAGCAATCCCTCTACTGGGTATTTATCTGAAAAGTATTCAAAAAGATATATGTACACCGATATTTAAAGCAACATTATTCATGGTGGCCAGGACATGGCAGCAACTGAAGTATTCTACAATAGATGATTGAATAAAGAAACTATGTTACATATATACAATGAACTATTATGTAGCCATAAGAAAAGATAAAATCCTGAAATTTTGACAACATAGACCTCAAGATAATCATTCTAAGCAAAATAAGCCAGACAGAAAAGTTGAAAATCACATGATATAACCTGTATGTGGGATATAAACCTAAAAGCAAACAAAGAGGACAAACAGAGACTCGTGGACATGGATAATAGTTTAGTGGTTACCAGAGGGTAGAACGGGAAGCGCATGGAGGGAGGTAGATGGTGTAGAAAGGGTCAAAGATGTGATGACATAAAGAAATCTGACTGTGTGAGGGGAACACATAATATGTATATATGTATATGTATACATATGCCTTACTGTTAAATTGTACACCTGAAACTTATTGGATTTCATTCATCAATGTCACCATAAAAAATACATTAAAAGTACATACATACATACATACATACATACATACATACATGCATACATACATAAATACATAAATAAGTAAAGTGGGAAGTGAAGAAAAAAAGACAACCTATTGAATAGGAGAAGATATTTACCAGTGATACATCAATAAGGGGTTAATATTCAAAATACAACTTAACACCAAAAAAACCTAAACCCCAAATAATTCAATTAAAAAATGGGCAGAAGACCTCAATAGACATTTTTCCAAAGAAGATATGTCCATGGCCAACAGGCATATGAAAAGATGTTCAGCATTGTTAATCATTGGGGAAATGCAAATTAAAACCACAGTGTTGTATTACTTCACACTTGTCAGGATGGCTATCATCAATAAATCCAAGAACAAGTTTTGGCAAGGATGTGAAGAAGAGTAAACCCTTGTGCGTTGTTGGCAAGAACTGCAAATTGGTGTGGCCACTTTAAAAAACAGTATAGAGGTTCCTCAAAAAATTAAAAATATAAATACCATATGACTCAGCAATTCCATTACTGAATATTAATCTGAAGAAATCCAAAACACTAATCTGAAAAGATACATGCAGCCCTATGTTCATTGCAGTATTATTTACAACAGCCAAGATATGGAAGCAAACTAAGTGTTCACCACTTAGTTTGGTGTATAAAGAGGTGGTACATATATACAATGGAATATTATGTAGGCATAAAAAATGAAATTTTGCCATTTGTAACCATATAAGTGCTAGAGGGTATTATACGAAATGAAATAAGTCAAAGAAATACAATTATTGTATAATTTCACTTATATGTGGAACGGAAAAAAGAAAATAAGTGGATGAACAAGGTAGAATCAAACTCATAGATACAGAGAACAAATTGATTATAGCCATAAAAGATGAGGTTTAGGGGGTAGGCAAAAAAGGTGAAAATATTTAAGAAGTAAAACTTTCAGTTATAAAAATGGCCACAGGGATGTAAAGTACATCAACAGGGAATAGAGTCAATAATATTGTAATAACTATGTTTGGTGTCAGATGGGTACTAAACTTATGAGGTGATCATTTCATAAGTTATATAAACCTCTAATTATTGTATTGTACACATGAAACTAATATAATATTGTATGTCAACTGTAATAGAAAAATAATAATCATAATAAAATAAATGGAATTAATGAAAACAAGAGATAAGCTATGTGAAATGGTGGATGCTTGTGAAGGCAGAGGAAGGGGACTCAGGTATCTATCATTCACATTCCATTCAACTCCATGTATAGATGTCTCCCCATTTGTTTCTGAGGTTTGGAAATTGTTTGCTATGCTTATGGGGACATCTTTATTCACAATGAGGAAAACTGGGAACTCTTTTATAATAGGGGTGGTTATGCATCTTTGAATTCTAATGCCTAACATAAAGTAGCAAGTATATACTTAAACTCAGTTGAGTAAATGAATGAATAAAAATGAAGTAAAATTTTCAATTATACTTGACTTAACTAATGATATATAAATACATCCAAAATCTATAAGAGATGGTAGAAGAAATGAATGTATAACATTAGGTGTTTTCTCAATAAAGAATAAAAAGGATAATTACAGGAGATGAAGGAGTAGTGCATATAAAGTAAATCATCTTGCCTGACCTTAGGCAAGTTCTTTAACCTTCCTAAGCATCAGACATCACATACTTCACAGAACTATTATGAGGGTTTAATATAATAATGTCTTTAATGTGATAAATAAAAAACCTGGTAACTTGTGACTTGTCACTAAGTCTCAGATATTAAAAGTTTGTTTCAATTACTCTAGGGAGTTTTGAAGAAATTCTGGACCAAGGATCAAGCTGAGGTGTGTTGAGGTATCAATGTCTTATGATTTGTAGGAGCTGTAATTTCCCAAATCTGGTTCCATCATCTGGTTATGGAATTTTCTCAAAAGAGCACTGCAGGGAGAACTCCAGCCCCGAATCTAGGCTGACCAAAGTAGCTCCATTTACAACTCTTGTGAAATAGAGGTGCTTAATTGGAAAATTGCGACTGGCGAGTTTAAAGAGGAAAATTGTTTTGGGCAATAAATCTGTCATAAAAAAGAAGATCAAGAGAGAGGACAAGGAAGGTGTGAAGAAATTCAGATGAGATTTGATTCAGTCTGGTGAAAAATGGGGAACTTTTTAAGACAGAGTTGTATTCAGGACCTTGGCTTCTTGGATGAAAAGAGCACTGCAGTTCTAAGATTTGGGGATAGATATTAGAAAGGAAAAAAATGTGGTCCAAACAAGAAAGCTCTTTTGAGTGAGTTAAGTGAAATACTCAAAAAGAGCATAAATTTGGCAAGAAATTTACACACACACACACACACACACACACACACACACACACACACACACATATACATATGTGTATATATACATAAATGCATAAAAACACATATACATATATACACATATACATATACACATACATACATACATATAATATATATAAATATATTTGAGTGAGTTTATATATATACATATTATATATGTGTGTATATATATATTATATGTATATATATCTTTTCAGATACCCCAGTGAAAATAGGAGGGATCATCATTAAGGTTTTCTGAGGGCGCTTATCATACCAGCCATTAGCTCTCTCCTACAACCCATTCCACAACTCTTTGACATGTCAGCCCTAGTTACTGAGTTCAGTGCTCTTTTGGCTCTGAGACACATGCTTCTCATTTTATTTATACTAGGATTCTGGTCTCTCTGCTTCCGATTCATCCTCCCCACAACAGCCAGGGTGTTTTCTGAAAAAAAGGCTTGAAGGTCTGACTTCCACGTTAAAATGCCAGTCCTTGCCTTTTAAATAAAGCTTTCAAGAAACAGTTTTTACTGGCCCCTAATATCACATCTCAGCAGCACAGAAATGTTTGCATATTCCTTCTCTTCCCTTACTTTTCTCAAATACACACATAAACAATTTTCCTCTGTTCTTCTACCTGCTTAATTCCAGTCACCTTTCAGTAATTCCTCGAGCTTTCTTTTCAACCACTTTACCCCTCAGCCTTAAACTGGGTTAGATGCTCTGTCTAGAATTACTGAAGTGCCTGTGCCCCATTCTTATCATCAAACTTTCCCCTTTGTCTCATTATCATTTCATCTTACCACTCACGAGTTTGTATATGCTTCAAGAGTCGTATTTATTTTATGTAGACAATATCTGATACTTGGTAAATGGTGGAAATGTCTTTCTAGAATAAAAGGGCAAATGAATGTACGTCTCATGATTTTAACCAGAGCACATACTAAATAAGCAGTCAGCCTTCTGTCGAAGATAGTTTTCTATGGTATTGAAGATGTTTCTTGGGTGTGATCTTCAAAGCTCCACCTGCTGGCCTCTCTATATGTCTCTTTTTCTAATTATTTAGAGCAGCAAGGCTTTTCAGTCAATCTAGATTTCCTGAATTTATCTTTACTTCCATCCTTAAGATTGGGTAGCCAAAAGGGCAAAGGGAAATTTTTGTGCAGGTCATGCCGTCACCTGAATAAGAATTTTTGATAGCAATGAAATCGGCCTCCTTTTCAAGAGATTAAAATCATTAAATCTGGAGACTCAGTTAATTAAAATGCAAACATTCATATATTGTCCTGTTGACTTTTAAAGGCAATTAAAACTCTAAGTGAGCTAACAGTGAAGGTTCTTTGTTGATGTGAATGGTTGTTGTTTAGAAATATTCTGGATGCTGACTAGTTAGAAAAGAAACTGTCCCAAAATCTCCCAAGCAAGTATCTCTGACATAACGAGTTAGTAAGCTGGCAAATCAAATTTATCTTACACAGTCATCATGCTCAATAAAATTTTGAAGGTTAAACATTTCAGTTCTTAATTTGGTTTTATTATTTTAAATAATATTATGTATTGATTTTGGTTTAATAATTAAATATATTACTAAATCAACAGAGCATTTTCAGCTATGAGATAAAAATAAAAAATATGCAGAGTATAAAAATGCTTAAATGATGTACTTGTTTGTATCATCATTATTGATACAAAGAGAAACTATAGGATTTTAAAATTTATTGGTCTTAACATATAGTGGTAAGAGACTATTTATTTGCTATTAATTTTTGAATAGTGTGTGCTATACTGTTGTCACCATTCACAGCTCAAGTATTAAATTATAACTGATTGTTTGTAAATTCTAACTTTTTAAAAAAAGTAATGTTGATTTTCTACCTTCTACTCTCCCTCCTTTCATAATCTCTCTTTAAGTCTCTGTCTAGAATTATACCCTCAAATGAAGAAATGAAACAAACATTCTAGAATAATCAAATATTTTTTCTTCTTATTAATTGTGCCAATTTATTTTCACTGGAATTTTCCTGATGTTTCCCTCTCAATTTTGTACTCTCCACTATTACTAATAGCAAAGGCTGAGACTATTGAAAGGAGCTTAGCACATTTGGCTGCCATTTTCTGGGAATGCAAAAATCTATCATGCCTTTTCATGTGTTCTGCTTTGGGTATTATTCATTTACTTTTTAATTATTAGCATTTATATCTTTCCCCCGCAATCTTTACATGTTACTTAAATGTTCAAAGGAAATACTCCCTCACTGCCAATCTGAAGAACTTCTTTTGAAGACATGAGTAGCGTGGAGAGTCCCAGCATATGCTGAACTGAGCCAATCTAAATAGCTGGCAGTTGGCTGCTGTCAGAAGTAATTTTAAATCATATCATATTTGCTCTCCAAAACAAGTAAAACATGTCAGCAGCTCTTCTCCAAACAATGTTTTTTGGAGTCTAATTTATCATTGCATCAAAACTTTTAATTTTTTAAAAAATATTTTCTTATATGAAATCTTGAGACTTGTGTATATAGATTAATTAGAGATTAAGAGATACTTCACAAAGTGGGAAGCACATGGACTGGGTGCTTAATGCTTTGGACAAGAATCCCCATGTATATACCTAAAAGCAACACTGACTCAGATGAAATATCTAAATAGTTGTCACAATCTCTCTTTTTCTTAACAATTTTTCTTTAGGCTCAGAATTTAGCTTTCTGATAATCATGTTGTTACCTGGTTTTATTTTTTGGTCTAAATTAACATTTCTAATTTACCTGGTTTGAAGAATAATATTAAGTTCTACAAGATTTTATTAGAAATAAACAGAAGTACAAGTAGATCTTTCCAAGTTCATTTTGCTTTATATTAAGCTCATAGTCTCAGGAAATTATCATGGATGTCCATTGCAATTAGAGTTCGATTTATTTTAGAATTATCAAAAGTTGAAAACCAGGTCATATTTAAAAAGTGGATTACTCCAATGATTTTTTCTAAGAGGCAATTCAATCTCCCAAAGGCTAGTGTTTTGATTTACACCTAAGTGATTCAGGATTTAACACAGGTTTATACTATTGTGAAGGACTTTGATTCTATGATTATAAGGTAAAATGTATTTATTTTAAAAATATAACCTGTCAGTAAAAATGGTCCTAGCAGATTTGATAAGTACAAGGTAATTTCCTTTCAGTGATATGTGACAATCATTAACATTTTTTTCTGAAATTTTTATGTGTTGATGAATTAGCCAATTTGCACTGGTAAGTCATGTCTGATCCAGTTATTTCAGTCACCTTAATAATCAATGCAGATCACTGCATAATAGATTCAGCAGCAGAAATGGGAATTAATCATAAAGACAGTTCCTAGTCAAATGGAGTGCCTATAGATATGGTCTTATGCCAAGGATTCTTTTCATAGGACTGTTTCTCAAGCTTGGTCTTCTTTTTGTTGGTATAGCTGCAAATTCCAGTTCAAGTCTTAAAACATAATCAATATTGTGTTTATGACATCAAACTTAGATAACAACCGATTTCAACTTTAAGATCGTTAATTCAATTTTTAAAAGGCCATCCAAAGTGATAGCTTTAAAAATAAAATCTTTAAAATGACTTGACAGATTCTTTTTTCTCTTCTGGGTCTGTTAAAGTAAATGAGAGTTTAACCATCTGCTAAGTATATATACACACTTATTCAAACATACTTGATCTGTTTGATCACTTCTAGGTCCCATGTGTTTTTGACAAACCATATATTTAAAATATGGCATTGGTGATTTTCTAAAGATTTTTTTTCTCAAGTTTGTAGATTTTTTGACGTTAATACATTTTGTGGAGCTCTTCCTTCAATGCCTGGTCAATACTGATTCCAGGGAAATGAAAAAACATTTATTTTCATTTATGAGAAGTTATCAAATGACTTCCCTCAAGCCGATAGTTCTTGCTTGAATCTTTGCATGACAATATATACTCTGACCTTCATGCCTACTGACACAATAATCATTAAAAACAACTGGAATGTACTTCCTGTAAAGTGTGAGACTGTGCAGAGCATTATAAAATATGAATACATCTATGGCTATAATGAATCTGTGACTTAAAAATCCTCATTCCTCAATGAACTTGAAGGAAATGACTAAATTAAGAGAAACAGAGTCTGAGAAGTTTCCTAATTTGTGTAAAATATTGTGGAAGTAGAGGTATTTTATGGAAAAATCTGATGTTACAGGAGTTTTTAGAGTTTAAGTTCTGTTGAACACCACATGAGAAGGTTAACTTCCCTTGGAGAAAGCTGAAAGCTGCCGTGATGTTGATCTAACATGAATTTGTGCTTTGCATAAGTTCTTTCACAAAATCTATGTAACAGCGATTAACAATAGGACTTGCATTGACTTTTCTATATGATGCCAAGTTGACTGTATTCTGTAGAATAAATAGTTTGCCATATTCTAGAAAATACCCTTGCATTTAACAAAGCTTTATGGAATGCCCAGATTACGATAGCCATTGCAGGACAGGATCCAACTGATGGCATGGCTCCTGACAGGCTCTCAGATGCCCTGCTGGGTCTTGCTTTGTGTGCCTTATTCCTTTGGATCTATTTATTAATGGGTCCAGCTTTTGTTTAGGGCTTGAGAGATAGTAGTTTATGACAACAATTAATATAATATATATTTGGTATTTTCTCTATGCAAAGTACTAAGCTTAAGTGTTGTCATTCTTTTCTTTCCTTCTCACACTTTTACAGAAACAATGAGAGCAATCTGAAGGACAAAAACACATTGAATGGTCCCAAGCTCTTGCCTGAGGAAGCTGGGTAGTTTAGGAAAAACACCTGAAAAGTATGTAAGCTTGAGAGCTGTGTCCTCAGGAAGGTACATTTACCTGGCTCTTAATTCCTTTTAAAAAGAAATATCATGTCATTTGTCCACTTTCTGGTTCAAACAAGTATGAACTCAGTAAGTAGCAAACCCAAGAATTAAAAAAAATGTTCAAGCCACGTGGGCAGTTTTAAATATAGGAAATTTTTTTTTTTTCAAAAAAAGTTTTTTTTTTTTGTATCTAGTTGTTAGATCAGAGGCCATTTTCTTTAATATGAACATTTCAATTGGTCCAGAGAACTAAGGCTACTTTTAGACATGCCTATTGATCTGAGTCTCTTTTTCACTGATTTAACTGAATAACTTCTTCTAAAATGCAAAATCTTTTACAAGCTAAACAAAAGGGCAGCCTTCTCAATCACTTACTCTCTGCCGGCTTCTTTTCATCACAACCTCAGGGCAAGGACCAGGACCACATGATCATCTCACTTTGGGGATTCATCCACGTTTTTCTATCTTTCTCATCTTTTCTGCTAAATAAATCTTCTCTAGGTTAAGTTTCACTATATCTAAAGAACTTTATTTTTTCATCTGTTTTGTAATTTTCCATAATGAGCCACACCCAGCAGAAGCTTACTTGAGAGGATCTTTTGGGACCTGGATTAAAGGTAAGTCTCTCCTGAGAGGATCTGCATTGCTTCTGCTGAATGTCCTGGAATGTCATCAACCTGGGAATAATTTGCTATTAGGATCTCTCAAACTTGGAAGGAGATGTAAATCTGATACCCAGTCCAAATAAGTCAGGCCTAAATTTACAAATTCTTAGAAAAGACTTTACCCAGGACACAGGTCTCATGTCCATTTGCCATTTTTAGTTCACAATTTTATTGATGTGCCTAGCCCTTTGAAAGTCCCAGGTTTACATGGGAATCTCAATTTCAACTTCCTGCTCTGTGTGAAGGCCAAGGGCATTGTGCCATCCATTTGAGGATATCCTTTTGGGTTCTGATGATCAGAACCTGCAGATTCTTGAGAGTAGCCATTGAGTCAGCTCCCATTTACTCCTCTGGTTAGAAATTCTCCTTCATCTTGGGAACGTGGGAATTTCCTTTAATTGATTGCAAGCCCAGCTCTGTATTTAAAAATATACATATATTATTATATTTTATGGTGCATTTTCAGTTGTTCTCCATCAAGATTTGGTGGATGTATAGCTTCCTTTTTTCCCCATATTACCACAAATAGAAGCTCATGGATGCTTGGAAGATTTTAAAACCACTCAAATTGACCTCCTCAGCCTACAAGGGTATAGGACATAGAATCTGTGTCACACAATTTTGTGTGCAATAATTGGGGCTACTATCACTTATCCTATGTAGCTTGATATATTTTTATGTGTTGTTGAGTCTTTTCATTTAGATTAGAATCTCTTTAAATTGTGGACTGCCTCTTTTTTTCTGCATTTTCTATGTCCCATTGCACCTAGGATAGTGTCAAGTATGTGATAGTTGCTCAATAACCATTTATTGATTGATTTAGCAATCATCGGCTTTTTCTTTCATATGGATTCAGAAAAACATTGTAGCCATCACTCTTGTTATTATTTTTATTTAAGTATTTGTATTTTCTTTCTTCTACTGGAAGTTATGGAATATTTATAATTCAATACTCTTTCACCCTACTGAAGACAGTCCTATACAAGCAATTAGTATGGACTCAGAAGACATAACCTAATATTTTTACCTCTCTCATTATTGGCTGATATTACCCTGGATGTTTTGATGTTCTTAATTTTGGTGGTATTTAGTCCAATTTGGTTATTTTAATAGCTGTGATCTTATTTTTCTAAAAAGGGTATTTGAAGATAAAGGTAACGATAGACATTTTTGAAGAATAAGAAAATGCTACTTGAAGATAATCAGTGAAAAGTACTTATTTTATCTGCTAGATAACATAGAAGAGCTTAGAAATTCTGAAACATGTGATGCACACCATCAAATGGGGGATTTCTGAAGTTAAAGTTGTATGCTAATTACTCATTTTAGGCTATAGTTTTTTGAAGTATTAAATGATCCTAAACCCTCTGTCTCAGTGAGAGGAAAAAAAACCCTTTGAAGTTGAGAACTGTTAGTTACCAGTAAAGGAATTGCCGCTTTTCTAAACTTGATTAGAAATGTATTCAATAAAAAGACATAATGATGAATTTATAAAACTAACATTCCTTCATCTAATGGATTTCTTATTCTAATGTTTTTTTTTTTTACTGTAATCCTTTTAAATTATACAAAAAATATTATTTAAGTCAGTATATAATTTATTAAAAGATCAATAGCTCTGGTTTACCAATTCACTTATCAGGTCACTTAATTATTTAGTTCGTTAATTCTGTAAATGTCAGACTTACCATGAACTCTAGTGATTTGCATAAGTAAGGTTATAGCTCTATTGGTAATCACAGTCTAACAACTTGAAATAAGAATATGGCATCATTTATACGTTTCAAATGAAATAAAGCCTTTTTTTTCCTTTCAAACCAACAAGGGAAATCCAACGGCTGAAAATTTGTAACAATATAATCTAGCTATTCAGCCTCCAAATTTGTCCATTAAAAGGATGATGATGGGCAGCTATCATGAAAAAAAAAATCTCCAAAGACTAGGACAGAAATAGCTTCTAAATTAAGGAATATGAAGGACTCTAGTTTTGAGACAAATGTTTTATTTAAAAAAAAATATTTCTAGCCATGCAAGAACTATGCAGTCTTCTAGGGACCCAGATTTTATTATACTCATTAAAAATGGTTGCTTACTGAGAAAGCGTCAGGAAAAGCAACATCTTATTATCATAAGGGTCGTAGAGCAGAGATGGAAGTTTATATATAATGAATATCATTTACACCATGTAAATGCATTCACATCACTCACAGGCTCTGTTTACATTTAATACAAGGGAATCTATACAATATTAAAATGGCACATTATTAGATTTAACAATGGAATTAGTATAAATGGCTATCAGTTATTATTTAAACTTTGCAAAAAGTCTCTTGAACAATACATAAAATAAGATTTTCTTTCTTTCTTTTCTTTCTTTCTTTTCTTTCTTTCTTTCTTTCTTTCTTTCTTTCTTTCTTTCTTTCTTTCTTTCTTCTTTCTTCTTTCTTTCTTTCTTTCTTTCTTTCTTTCTTTCTTTCTTTCTTTCTTTCTTTCTTTCTTTCTTTCTTTCTTTCTTTCTTTCTTTCTTTTGCCCTTATACAGTTTAACATTAATTTAGCAAGTCCGAGTAGAGGCAATCTGCTGTTTATTATATAAAATAAAGTGTTTGGAACCTTTGGACTCTGTAAGGGCACTTAGAATGTATAAGCACTTTCTTGGGGTAAAATTTTTTTCTCAAGTGCCTGTGAGAAATGTGCAATCATTTATTTTATGCATGTTTCTCAGCAATTCATAGTCCATTGGATCCCCATGACAGCATTTATCTGTGCTCATAGTTCTAGATTTGTTGACATTGGCTAAGAGGGTGTTGACAAAATGGAGAAAGAGACAAAGAGAAATGAAGAAAGAAAGAAAAATTAGGTTTCTTTAGGACAAAATTTTAAATTATAGGCTGAGAAAAAATGTCCTCAGTCATTCACAGAGAAGGTTATAAAATTCTGCTGTTTGGAGAGATCCATGAAAATGAATCAGAGTCTACACATTCTTAGTTTAGCATGAAGGTAATGAAATCCTGAAGAATGACACAAGGTAGAAACCGGCCTTCATAGTTATACTTTGCTTAATCAAAAAGGTAGTAACCCAGTTACATCCACATTTGTGTGACACTTGTTGACAAAACATGTACTTTTAATTTTATTGAGGGAGAAATTGAAATTACATATCCTAGTACAAATTTGTGAGCTGTGTTTATGTCATTTAACTTTGCAAAAATAAAGGTTGAAGCTGATGGTATCAGTTAGAAAGCTATCATCTACAAGAAGCAAAAATTCATAACTCAAATTATCTTAAATAATGGAAATATATTGTTTTGCCTGGGATAGAAAAGGTTTCTAAAATTTTCAAAGTAGAAATTTTAAAATATTATGAGGTCTTTGATTTTTTTTTAAATTTCTTCTTGTGTTGACATCTTTACTGTGATGGCTTTACACTTACGGGCATAAGATAATTGAGGTATTTCTGGGAATGCATTCAGACATGGCATCTCCCACAGAGTAAGAACAGCATCCCTTCCTGATTTCCTTCATAGGAATAAGAAACCCATTTCTTCAGATGCTACATGGACCTTCTAGGACATTGGTCATGACTTTACTGTTTCACTCTCCCAGCATAATTCCAGTCACAGTAAAGGGAGTGGAACCCTCTTGATTAGTCTAGAATCAGAATTTAATTAGGATCATTCTTTCCTGGGTGCAGTCTGGCTTTTCCAGCAAGAAGGAAAGAATTGCTATTGGTGGGAAACTCCAGTGATTATTACACCCAGTATTCCAAAGAACATTTGGAGAATTCTGAACTTATAGGCCAAGGCTCTTGATCTTTGTCTATGTAAACTTCATTTGGGAAAAAGTTACACTTGATAAACTATTCTCAGGGGAATACAGTGTAAAAAAAAATTGGGCCATTTCATCTTCAAAGGGAACAATAGAAAGGAACTTTTCTTAATTGTGGAATTGTGAAAGGCATGCTGACCTTGGCAAAATTAAAAAAAAAAATCTCCACTTTACCTTGAATCACAATTCCAGCACTTACCAATGGGTTCACTGGCCAAAGCAAGTGTCTCTCAGAACATTAATTAGTTTCATAATCTGTAAAAAGTGAATGACAATAGCTACCTTAAAGTGTTGTTGCAAGGATTCAGATAATGTATACGAAAGTATTCTGTAAACTGTAAAGTTCAGTACTGTGTAACTGAAAGGTATGATTAGCTAATGAACCAGTCAGTTTTACCTCTGCATGTCAAACTTCTCCAGCCGTTTAGTCATGTTTTCCTGCTGCCTCACCAAAGTAGCTTCCTGCTGTCTCATTACCACCTCATGTTTAACATGGCAAAGATCAAGATTTTAATTTTTTACCAGAACACACTCTTCTCTTTTCAACTCTGCAGTCCCTGTGGAGAATATTACTCCAGTGTCAATCACCCAGCCCCGTATCTGAGTCTGTTTTAGAAACTGTTCTTTCAATCTCTCTCTTCACAACTGTGAGTTCATTAAATCTTGCCACTTCCTACATAGTTTCTATAATTTTAAGCCTCCCCCCACCCTTGCCAAATAAGTATCTAGTTCAGAGTGCTGTCATTTAACACATAAGAGTTCTGAAACCTTTTCATTAGCTTTGCTTCTTCAACTTTATGTGAAATCTCCCCAGACAAGATAGAAAAGTAAGAATTTCTGCAACATGACATCCCCTTACATGCTCTACAAATCTGGCTGTTGTTCAACAATGTAGAATGTTATTAAACATGGATACTTAATGTCCCCATTAGACACTGGGAAGCAGAGAAATTCTGCAAATCTGAGCCAAAGAGTTCTTTGATAACTTCCTCTTCCCTTTTCTTTCACCTCAGGAAGGTGGGCAGGAGAAGATCTGATAAACATTTGGGGAAGTGTAGGACTTCCTGAACAAATCAAAACATTTTTTCATTCTTTTTTCTTCAAGCCTCTTAGTTCTAGCCTATAATCTCCAGGATGAGACATGAGTATATCACAGTTCTAGGGTCAAGATGAAAAAAGAAAGAAAAAGAAACTGAGATAATGCTTGCTTTGAGAAAATGGTAAACATAAATTAGAATGATAGAGATATAGTGTGGATGAGGAGAAGAGATTTAGAGATGGTAAGGAATGTGTTCCAATTCGTAATGAAATGACTTTGGTGAGCATGTAAATGAGCAGTGAAGGGGAGTTTGACCATGCAACTGAGGTATGTGATTGATCTAGATGCAAGTCACCTGGTTAGGCATAACATGCCAAGTTATAAGTGGTTAGGATCTGGAAAAATGTAAGATATGTAATGCACCATAGGGGCATGATGATTGCTCAGAATGTTTTACGCACAATAAAGGACAGTGATAAGATAAACTCAGATTTCAAAAGTTGAGGGGAAAGGGTGGAGAAAGAATGGGACAAATATGTTGTGTACATACTATGCATTAGGAGCTCTACTATGTTCTTTAAATACATCATCTAATTAAATCTTTGCAGTAATTCTATCAGAGAAGTACTGTTATTGTAGTTGGTATAGATAAGAAAAGTAAAAGAACTTGCTCAAAGTCATTCTAAGCAAAGTGACTCTAAGCACTCACATATTGCTGCTCAGTCTCTCGTTATGGCATGTGATCACTTTTATAATTAACCTGTGGGACAAGCAACAATGGGAGAATTTACAGTTAAAGGAACTAAGGCTCGTATAGATTAAGGGCTTTGCCCAAGGCCACACAACTTGTTTTTGTTTTGTTTTGTTTTGTTTTTGAAGCTGGAGTTTGAATTCAAATCAGCTTGGTTTCCAAGCTCACTAAATTATACCAGTGAATATAGCAAGAAAAAATAGAACTTAACCTCAAATCTTATATAGGGCTTCACATATTAGGTGTAATTTCATAGATATTAGGGGAGTGGTTTCTAAAAAGGTAGAAGTGAATAAGTTTGCTTTTGACTTGGGTAAAAAATGAAGATGCTCTGGCACCCTTACACTACTCATCCGAATTTGCTGGGTGTTCACAGGGGTACTCCCAGCAGCTGGATAACTCTCCCCATGAGAAAACCAGAAGATATTGTGCTTCTAAGGCTTCAAAGAGTCAAGGAGGAAAAACCCTTCCTTCTTAGGTGCTGTATTTACTCTAGTGGCCTGAGCAATAGCCACTCTCCTCTACCTACAGCCTTTAACTGCTGTTTTCAGTCAAAAAGATCATCTCAATCTTTGAAGTGTGGAGTATTTCTAAACTTCAGATTACGAAGGAGTGGGCCGGGACAAAGCAGAAAACTGTGAGACTCTCTGGCATGTTCATTTATCCAACAAATATATTTGAGCACCCACTATGTACTAGAGATAGGATAGCAAAACAATATAGACCAGGTTCCTGCTTTACTTTAGAGCTAGAATCAAATCCTGTCCCCCTCCCCAGCACTTGTCTGTGTGATCTTGGGAAGATAATCTACTTCCAGAATTTTTCATTTTAAATCTATAAAATGGAAATAACTATGACACCTGCCTTATTAGTTTTGTGTGTGTGTGTGTGTGTGTGTGTGTGTGTGTGTGAGGATTAAATAAGAGAATTTAAATGGCTTGTTGCATAATATGTGGTTAGTAAGTGCAACACACACACACATACAAACGATACTCAGCACCCAGAACCATAGGTTCTTAATAAATACACAGTACAGCAAGCTGAAAGGAGGGGAGAGTACAGAGAGAACATGTAAATACAAATGTTTCTAAATTATCAAACAGGCTTTAATTATGTTGAATAAGTACTTCCATAAAGAAATACTTGGTTAACACAGAAACATATATCGTTTTGAACCGATTTATCAAACTAATGATTAGTCAGCTTTGAAAATATGAAGTTGCTAAACCTCCCCTCAAGAATACTCCTACTCCATTTAACATTTTCACCTATTTATCATCATTATGCAAAGATATTAGTAGCTGACCACCTTTTTAACCACAGGGCTAATCATCTCTATTTACACTGAGTTCAGAAAAAAGATATGCAAGAAGACTGTGCCCCGAATAGGGCTGGAAGGGTATTATTAATGTGGCTGGACAAATACCTCAGCATTATTGATCTATGAATTGGATTATGAACATGATGATTGCATATTTAAGAAGACTCTCGAAAGCATTTCTTTGGCTCTCCATGCCAGAAATAAAGTGAGGTGAGAATAACATATACCCATTCTCATTAGGCTTTTTTCTCTGCTACTTTTCTAAAATTCTTGCATTCTATAGCATCTCCCCAGTGTGCACTAAATCTTTTATGGTCCAGTATAGCATTAACAAAAGTTCACAAGGATTTTATAGAAAAGATTCTCTTCTGTAACAAGTATATTTCTTCGATATTTTTCTCACTTGTAACTTACCAGAGGCAAACATGCTGCATTGAAAAGAGCAAGAAGGTATGATTTACATTTTTTTCTCACTTAATACCTGGACTACCTTGGGCAAGTAACTTAACTGCTTGTGAGCCTCATTTATTAAAGTCTTTGGACTTTGAAACCAGTCAAATTCAAGACTAGTACAGATTCTGAGTATAAATCACTCTACAGGCAGACTTAATTTATTTAACAATCCAGTCCTGCAGAGATAATTTTTTTTGAACTTATTCACATATTTGTTAGTTTATTCATTCATTTGACAAACAAACAAACAGCCACAACTTGTATCATACCACTGGTTTGTTCCTAAGATAATACAGATGAGTACTTCAAGTCAAGCCCTGTCTTCAAGGAGTTTGACTCTGGGAGTATAGGAAGAAGCCAGATTGATTAAAACAAACAAAAAAATTATAATGCAATGTCATAGGTGTCAAAATAGAGATATGTGTAAACCTTTCCATGGACACAAGGAATGGTATGACTAACTCTGCCTAAGGTAGGATTTCAAATGATGGTTAAATAGGATATAAAAATTGAGGGAAAGAACAATAACGGTAAGGCACAGGAATGTTCCAGGAATATCAAGTAGTATGATTGCAACAAGAGAGGAGGCTAGACATGAGTTTGAAACCAGATAGTCATTTAAAGTTTTTAAGATGTGGAGTGGAATAATTAGGAGGCTAACTATGAAAGCTGTGTGTTGAGGAACAAGAAACGGTATAGAGTGGGAGACATATTAAAGAAACTTCTTAAGGAATGATTTCATTAAATCAAAAGAAAGATCACGGAGACTGAATTAAGGAAGGGGGAGGGACAATGGCAAAATGGTGGATCTATAGAGAAATATTTCCAAGGAAGCAGAGACAAAATTTGGTTCCTAGGGGTAAAGAGTGAGAGCAGAGGAAAGAAAAGATACCTCACCACAGCACACATGTATAATTCTGTGTGTGTAGCTATCCAATTTACCCTGATTTTTTAAAGATCAGCAAACATATTCGATCATAAGATCACACTTGAGAATTTATATATTAAAATACATGTTGTTTCATTATAGAGTACTTTCTTTTTTGTGTTAGAATTAGGGCATTATTATTTTTTTATTATGTTTGTGGGTAAATTATATTATCTATGAATTTTTTTATCAGTATAGTAATGGAAGTGTTGCAAAAATGTATAACAAAAGGGGGGTTGGTTCTGATGAGGTTAAAATTTTCAGTACTAGGAGAAAGAAACAGATGACTACTTCAGATGTATTTGTACCCTGGGAAGGTAAATGCAATACTTCTGAATGTCAAGTTTTTACTTAATATGGTCTTGGTGGGGAGCTGCATGTTTTTTGGCAAGCTCTAATGTTCTACTGGTCCCTACAATGAACCCTAAAGATGTTGGTGAATTTGGTTCTCCATTTTTTTCTCCATTTGTATTGTAGATCTTATGGAGTATGTGTGTGTCAAACACATGGCACCCTCTAATCTAACCATTTAAATCAACAATGGCTACTTCTTTTGGTCTTAGTCCTTAACCCCTATTGTGTTGGTGACAACCTCATTGCTTGATAGCCACACTTCTTTTTTTCCTCTTGCTGAACTTAAAAGTATCCTCTAAAAAGTAACTACTGAATTCCTCAATTACCATCTCTTAGCTGTAGATAGGGTGGCTATAACATTTATCATTCAAATCGAATGCTTTTTAAAGAGAAAAGGGATCGTATTAATAAATATTGGGGGACTGTCCTGGCAAACCAGGATGTATATTCACTCTAATTATACACTCCAGAGTGGTAAAAAAAAAATTAATTATTTATTCATCATGGAAGTCACCAGATATTCTTGCCTAGACCAATTGGTAACTAAAAACATGTCCTTGTGAGAAAATTAACTCTTGAAGGCAAGGACTATGTAATCATCTTTGCATCTCCAGTGTTCAGCTCAAATACGGGAAATAAGTTTCAGAGCCTGGTCAAGAGATTTGGATCTGCTTCTAATTAACTAGTATACCTGGTATCAAAATTATCACCCAGTAACCAGAAAATTTCATAATGCTATTAAATGGCCACCACTTCCCAGAATGAAAAACAATATTTTTGGTTTTTCTTTTTCACTTTTTTTTTTTTTGTAAAAGCAAATGAGAAAGTCTTTCTTTTATCATTTTCTTTAATTTTGCATTATACAATATTTAAAGTATACAAAAATGTTTAACACAGTTATGTAAGTCAGTGTTTGGGAAATATCAAGTTACCTTTTCTAAAGCAGAGGCTCTGAAGAAAAGAAACAATAGTCAAAACTGAGCCTTTCTTCACAGCCCAGCTTAAAGCTAACCCTCCCTAGAGTAGCTCTTCTCAAACTTAATGTACATGTGAATCACCTGGAGATCTTGTTAAAATACAGGTTCTGGTTTGTAGTCTGGATGCAGCCAGAGATTCTGTGTTTTTAACAGCCTCTCAGGAATGCTAATGCTGCTGGTCCCCAGACCACACTCTGAGTAGCAGGGCTTTAGAGTATTTCAAATTTAGCATTGGTATCACTTCCTGCTTTTAATTGTTTACTTTCCATCACTAGGCCAAGCACTCCTCTGAGGAGTGCTTAAAGTATTCCGTTCATGTCCCCAGGCCTTACTTATCTCTGCACCTGGCATGGCTCTGTGCCTAGCATATGGTAGCCCCTCAATATAATTTTATTGACTGAATGATAGAAAGCAGTGCAACCTGTGTCTTCTTATGGAAACTTCAGCCAGTAAATCACTCCTTTCCTCCTTCAGGAGGACCTAGTGGATAATACTACCTTTTCTTTGTATGTAACACACACATTTGTATCCTCTAAAAAGTGACTATTGAATTCCTCAATTACCATCTCTTAGCTGTAGATAGGGCAGCTATAACATTTATAGTTTCCTTTTCAAAGCTAATTGCTAATTTCTAATTTGGTTTTACTTTGAGAAAATTTGCACTGAGTTGAATGGCCTGTATCTCCAGACTGCAGCTAGTAAACCCAGCTTAGCTTTTAGCCCTTGATCAAGAAGGCTGCCTAGACTCAAACTAAAAGTCAAGCAAATACTTTCTCTGTATTGCCTATTCTAGATATTTTATATAAGAGAAATAATATAATATATGACTTTTTGTGTGTGATGTCTTTCACTTAGCATGGTGTTGACTGTATTTCTGGTTGATCATGGAAATTTCAGAATTTATGACCAATTCTTGGTAGCTGGACAAACCTAAATGAGGTTTCCCTTGAATTAGTTGTATTCTTGGAAAAATCTGTATGTATTAAAGCCATCCAGAGTTACTTGGTGCTTATTGTACAACAGATTTTTTTTTTTATCACAGATTGTTTACCTACATAATGTCCCATAAGATATTTAATAGTTGTGTGAAACATAGGAAAATATGTCATTGTATCTCATGGGTTCCTTTGTCCCACTTAGTGTCTGTTAGGCCTCCCATTATTTTTCCAGGCAAAACCATTTGCCCCTACAGATTCATAACCTGTTCTTCACTCTCACCATTTTCTTAACCTCAGAGATTAGTACCTGCTTTTCCCCGTTAATGCTTATCCCTTTATCCACGTTCTTGGTCCTATCCCTTCCTGGTTTTTCTAGGTACTTAACAGTCTTTTTCAGATTTTCAGTTTCTCCATTTGTTGTTGACACTGCCTTGTCATCTAGCTTTCTCTCTTCTCTCCCTCTCCTTCTCTCTCTCTCTCTCTCTCACACCTCTCATTATTTAACTATCAACTTTGTGAATAGAATAAGTTATATTCTAATTTTTAGCCTCTTATTCATTTCCTACTAAATCTCTTTTAGACACTCTGCCATCTCAACACAACTGTTCTATCAAAGGCTCCAACACAATGACCCCTTGATTTCTCAACCCCCACCCCTAATCCTTACTCGACTTCTCTGTGGAATTTGATATGGTACTCTCTTGGCTCCTCAGGCATCTCTTTCAATTCCATTGCCTTCTCCTTTGCCTCTGTCATCCTCTGGGCATACCTTAAATGTTTAGTGGAATTTTCTGTCTTTGTCTACATACTGATGATTCCTGAAGCTCTATTTCTAGCTAGATTTTTTCTGTGTTCCAGATTTCTCTGCTGAGTTCCAGATCTGCATATCTAACTGCCTGTAGTCATTGCCGCTTGAATATTCTAAAATTATGTTAAAAATACAATGACAATAATCAGCACTTCGAAATGTGTGCTCACTTAACTTCCTTCTTATTTTCTCTTACACTCGTTATCTTTTTTTTGGTAACACACCACCCAACTGGCATTCATGACTAACCTAAGCTATTCTGAATTTTTCCCTTTGCCACTTGCCCTCTCCCCAACCCTTCCCATTATTAAATATCATATTTTTCTTTTATTTTTTTTTCAGACACCTCTACTATTACTGCTTTTCTTTGGGCTTTTGTCATCTCTCCCTCGAGTTATTATTGTACACTCCAGAGAAGAGGAGTAGTCTAGGAGGAGCAAGAAAACAAATTCAAAAAGAAAGAGAACTTTAGATGGAATATAAATTGAATCTAATTTCTTTATTGTTAGTCTCAGTGTCAAAAACTTCCCAGCTTTGACTTAAAAGAAATGACTGTGCTCTTCCCATTCTCTCTACTTACTCCTATCTACTTCACAAAAACTCCATCCTTTTGAGAGGTTTACCTACCATTCAATACACTGCACTTATAACTAAGGGTCAAAGATTGCTTTCCTTAAATTGTAGAAAATGTCTTTTCAGGACCTCTGGTTAGCCTTCTGAATTGTTTTTAGTTTATTCTTAGGTAACCATAAATAGATGTTAAAAAGAGAAAGATTGTTGAGACTATAGCTTTTCAGTGAGATTCTTGAATGACTCTTTTTCTTAGTCAGAAATTTATTTTTCTTTCTCTGACCGTTTTTTTGGCTCAACTTTTTGTTCTTTAAACATTTACCCTAATAAATGCAATGCAATTAAAAAAACTCTAAAGTACTTTAGCAACTTTAAAAATATGTTATCTGAGATCAATTGCTCTCCGGTCAGAGAACAATATCATTTTTAAGGAAAGCATGATATAATAGATAGGCAGATAGATTTATGTATATTTGCTACACTCAAATCCTGGTCTTAATATTTACTTATAAATGCTTGGTAAATGCAGACAATTTAATATCTCTGAGACTCTGTTTTCTTGTTTGTAAAATAGGGTAGTGATAGGTCCTGTCCTGTAGGGTTCTTGATAGGAATAAATTTGTTAATTTGTTTAAACATAGTGCCTGGAATGAAATAAGATACACTAAAAATGTAGGTATAATAAAACTAATAGAAACAAAGTTGCAAATAGAGCTATCAAACAATGTGTACAATAATCCTACGTGATATTCATTATTTTAGCAAGAAGTGTACATATTATTTTCCTACTTATCATGTTGGCTTGTATTTCAATTTACTATCTGCTAATTGATTGTGATAAGATAAAAGGTGATAGTAAAAATTTTATTATTTGTAGACATCTTTTTCCACATGTCCCCACAGTTTCCCATTGCTCACTTCTCCGAGCATCTGCTCCAATGGCACCTTAGCACAGAGGCTGCTCCTCTATCTCTCTTGTACACCTTGCTCTGGTTTATTTTCTTATCATTTTTTTGTAAAATCTGACAGTACATATATTTACTATATATAATCTGTTAGACATATATGTAAAGTCTGTCATCCACGACTAAAACTTTTCTTCTACTAGAAAGTGTCTCTTTTTTTCACTGATGCATCATGTATCCCTGACCCTAAAACAATACCTGGAACCTAGAAATTGCCCACTAAATATTTGTTGAACTAAGTTTGTCTAATTTGATCCTGGAAAAGCTCAGTTTTAGATGGCAAGTGTTATGCTTCCTTAGTAAGTAAAAGAGTAAAGAGCAAAGGTTCCTAACCAGGATGAAAAAAATTTTAAGTAATAAAATTCAGGGAATCCTTGAACTTGAATGGGGAAAACAATAACATCTCATTTCCACTAACCCCTAGCTAAAATTTAACATTTACCTCTTTAATGAATGCAAATGATAAAAAGCAATAGTATTATAGGTATCTATCATTTTTTCATCAATAGATATCACAATTATTTTTATATCATGTTAGATTTGTAGTTACCTCAAAATATTGTTTAGATTTGTCAATACCCCCAAATTATGGTATTTTTGAGATACCTCTATCGATATTGATATATAATATAATAAAGAAGCATATTTATTATTGTATCAGAAAAAAATAAGAAATGACTTCTTCAAAATCCTCTGTATTATTTTATTCAATTAAACATCTCATTGAGAAAGCATCCATGACTTTCACCAGGTTATCAAAAGGATCCATAGCATACAGAATAAACTAATAAACTTTGGTATAGAAGCTCAGCAAGGTGCAGAGATTTGTCTGGTCCATATAACTAGTAAGTGGCAGTTATAGAGCTAGAACTCAATTCAGGCCTTTTTTGTGTAGCCTTGTTGCTCTTCACTGCCAACCTCATGAGGTAAGGGAGTACACATACATGGTGTCAGAGATGGTTTGTTCTAGAGTTTTGTAGCATGGCAGCCCTGACGGAAATATATTTGATTCCATGTTTACTATTCTTTCTCCACAACTGCTTCATAAAATCTTTAAATACTCATTAGTATAGAAAGTAGTTGATACTTCCACATGTCTTTCTATCTAATTTTTTAGTATGTTGATCAATCCGTATTGCCCATTATATCCATCTGGGTTAAGTCATGCCAAAATATGAAGATTAAAAAATTATCAAGTTTAGGAAAGAATCTCTCACTGGATTAAACTTTCAGCTCTTGGTTGCAATTTCTTAACTATTTGGGTGACTGGAGATTTTATGGTCTGTGCTCTTGTTGATGTTCTAGCCAAATTCTCCTTGGTGTAATTATTTTCTGTTGACTTCTGATTCTGTAGTTGTTTCACTTGGATATAACATTCTTCATTTAGGGTTCTAAATTGTTATTGTGGTATTTACATGCATAGCTAAACAGCTGTCATGGTTCAGTGTAAATTTCTATTTCAGCATATACCATTTTCAAAGACACGAACTCATGTATATTTTATTTAAAGGTTGAGTATATAAGAAGTACATATAAAAAAGTGAATTAATAATTGGGAAACGTAGATATGGAATATGGAATAAACACGTATGCACACGTACACACATTTATTTCTGAGTGGTAGATGATGGAAGTGAAACTTGGACCTGTGTTATTCAATTACAAGATACAATACCTGCATCACACTCCACCACACATTTATGATGCTGTAAGCACTAAGCCACAGTCATATACAGATAGGTGTGTTTGGCAAGCAGGGGCGTGGGAAGATGGAGAGAAGTAAGCTTGAAAATCAGAATAAATTTTTAAAAATTATCTTAAGTATAATTATTAATGCACATTGTTGTAATGCATTTATATATTTCTTGAAGAATGTTTCGGCATAGAGCTTGATCTTTGGTAGAGAAACGACTATGCATTTGCAGACAACTTTTGCCTACAACTATAATTGTATGATTTTAAAGGAGAAAGCCATATATAGCTAACAAGAAAGAGACAAGTTAGAGGAGCCAGTTGAATATCTGAGCAGACAAGGACAGGTACTATTCCTGGAATATAGAATAATGGGTGCTTTGTAGGGATGAGTCTCTTGTGGAGATGATGACCTGGCATAAATGAAGTATTCTGCCTTATTTACAGCATTCTTCTTGAGCAAACTCAAGATATGTTTATGCATTCCTGGTCTCAGAATCAGCTTTTCTTTCTTGGGTACACCCTTTCCCAACCTTATAGACTAATATAACTCACTAAGGAGAATTGAAACGGTTAGGCTGTGACTACCTGTTACATGGTAGTCATTTCTCCCTTGATGTCTTTCAAAGGCTATGTCTTTTAACACACTGTTTCTTCAGCCAGAAATCGTTAGTATAGATTATGGCCTAGTTGCTATTCCCTGTGAGAACCAGCCTCATATCCTAGAGTTGCTTTTAGCCAAGGAAATCCTTAACTAAATTGGAAAAACATTCTCTAGGTGTTTTAATTTTATTCTCACCAATTCCGGCCATCCTTACTCTTAAATGAAAGGATGGTTCAAACTTCTCCCATCCATTCATAAATAGTACATTCTCATGGGACGTCCTGTGTGTGTAAGGCACAGTGGCACATCAAACCCCTGTGAAGTCTCTGTCCTCAGGGCACTTAAAATTTAATTAGGTAGATAAAACCCATATTTGTAAAAGTTAGCTAGCAACATCATAAGATCGTATATGATAAATATAAAAGGAACAACAGCAATAATAGAGGCCACATGAGCTCAAAGAATCACTGCAAGTTGGAGTTAATAGGGAAATACTCATGAAGGAATTGAAAACATTTGGAACTAGAAATTCCGTCTATGAAAAATGGGAAAAGAAAACCTGCTCAGTAGTAAAAGACATTGACCATATGTAATCACGATACAAATATAGCAGCAATGTTTATAAGTTATTTAAAAATGTCTCAACATAAAAAAATGTGAGTACAACCAACTATTAAAGAAACCATTTAATTTAGGAAGAAGAAAGTGATGTTTAGAATTGGACTTCTCTGAAAAGTCTTTCTTGTCTGTGTCCTCATTTCAGGATAACCCCAGTGTGTCATTCTGTACCCAGAAACTTTCACCCTTCACACAGTGTCAGCTTAAAAGATAAGAAAAGGGTAGACAAAGACAATGTTCAATGTTAAAAATAGAAAGGGTAAGAAAGTCTTCTCTGTTCAGTGCCTCAGGTTAGCTCAGTTTGCATTTTTATTTTTTAATAAGAGGAAATTCAAAAAGTGCAGAAACAAGAAAAAAATAAACTGTTAAGTAGGTGGTGGGGAAAAAAAACCCACATCGATAAAAATTATAAACAATGCTGCACGGGACCCACATGAAGCAGGCTCTCTGAGTATACTGTGAGGCATGTTTACCAGAAGAAGAAAGATGGAGCTGGCTGGCCCTTTAAAATGTGCATACTCAGGAGTTTGGACACACATATGCTTTTGTGTGTGTTTTCTCAGAGGACATTTTTAAACACCAATCTTTTTCTAATCTCAACTGTGTTTTCAAATTGAGGAAGGTATGAGATTTCTAATAGAAGACATAGATATGCAGAGGTCCATTAGGAAGTTATTTGATATTTAAATGCAAAAGCTGCAATTAAAATCCCACGACACTTTTCATAGTTTGTTTTCTTTTTTTGAAGCAGTCAAGAATTAAAAACAAATGAAATTATTTTTGTAAACCTTTCAAGAAGTTCATTTTTGGATTAGGCCCACACATAGTCAGTAAGCCAAAAATGGTCTATTTTCACAAAGAGTTGAGTGATGGAAAGCAGAAACTGTCATTGAAAGCGTTATGCGAATACTCTCATTAAACAAAAAAATGGCTGTGGATTGGAAGTAGGTATTTCTTTACCTTTTAAAAACTCTAGCAAATTATTTCCCTTTGGAGGATAGTCATTTGGGCTAATTTGCCTGCATTCCAAATTTTAGGAGTCTTGTGACAGTATGGGATTTTTTTTTGACAAGTTTCCTCCCCTTTCCCCACTTACTCTTGGGTCTGTAGGAAGACTCTGGACATTTCTCAATCAAAAGATGGGGATGTTTAAACTCTAAGCGTAGTGGCTGTCTCACTGATTTTGATTGACAGGATTTTGTTCTGTGTAATTCACTTAGTAATATATATTGTGACCATAGTTAATATACTTCCATTAGCTCCCACTAAAATATTGTAGTAAGGTATATTCTGAGATGGATTATTCACAAATTATTTCAACAGTTGTGTAAAACTATAAAACAGTGGTTCTCAAAATGTGGTCTGCTAACCAGCAGCTGTAGTATCACCAGGGGACTTGTTAGAAAGGCAGTTCTTAAGACTTTGGCCCAGGTTTATTGAATCAGAAATCTGGGGGTGGAGTCCACCAATTTGTGATTTAACAAGCTGTGATTCAGATAAGCTAGATGTCAAGAACCAATGCTATAGAACTTAAAAGTTAAAGGTAGAATGAGAATAAAAGTAGAACTATTTACTGCTCTAAAATAAAAATTTGAAACATCTTTTTGTAAAAAAAAAAAAATTTATTCTGGAACAAATTTCACTAAACAAGTTTTCATAGCATGCCATCCCATGACATGATGGACTTAGCATTTGTTCATTCACTCCACATCATATAAATATTTGAGAATTTCTTAAATGCACATCATATGGAATATTTAGTACAGATGATTCTGATGCACTGTTAATAATTTTCCAAATGATAGTTTTGGATGAAATGAGATTCAGAAAAAAATTTAGTTCTACGAAACAAGCTCTAAGAAGATTTCTTCTAACTTTAGCATTTGAGAAATATTTCAAAATAAGGATTAATAGTATCACAATGTCTGAAATTTATGGGATTACTCCACTTGAAAACAATCTTTATTCTGAAATTTTAATTCTCTTCACATAACTTAGAAAAGGATCTGGATGATACTGTCATAAGATAATATCTATATCTGACTAACATATATAAGGTCCTTACAATTATTTTTAACAAATACCCTTTTATTATGTTGAAACTCTAATTCTCTTGGTAAATTTTTATTGATCTGTTGCCAAAAAGAAGAAAAAGAAAAGCAGTATTGCAGGATAGAAAGAGTAGATTAGCTGTGAAGTTGGGGAATGCTATATTTAAACTTGATTTGTGCCACTGATAATCTGTAGATGTAAACAAAGTAGTAATCCTCTCTGGGCTTCAGTTATTTAATCTGTACAGTGGAGAGGTTGAATTGGATCTCCAAATCCTGCTTCAACTAGCTATTATGGTATGACAAACTATCATGAACACAGCAGCTTAAAATGGCAACCATTCATTATTTCTGATGAGGCTGCAAGTCGTCTAGATGGTTCTGCTGACCTAGCTTATGCTTGGCCAATGTCGGCCAGATTCAATATTAAGACAGCAGGGGGGCTGGGAGCTGATCATTCTAGAATGGCCTCTGTGTGTGGTTTCTCATCCTTCAGGAAGCAGCTTGGGCTTGTTCTCATCACCACGGTACAGTTCCTAGGGAGCAAGTGGAATCATGCAGGCTTGAGGCAGAGATTCTGAACTGGCACAAGAATGTAGCTGCCATATTCTATTGGCCAATCTAAGTCACAAGTGAGGGAGATTCAAAAGGTGGGGAAGTAGATTCTACCTTCAGTGGAAGGCACTATAAACTCACGTTACTACAAGGAGAATTGGTGCTGCTTTTGCAATCAATCTACATTCCTAGCTTTGAAATACCGTGACATATCAAGAAATACACTCACTATAACACTGTAGTATGCTCACTGTGGACTAGTTCAGGTGTACAGAACTATTTAGGAAAATGGAAGCTGCAAAAGGATGTAACATATTTGTGAAAACTGTCGTAAGCATGTTTTAAGCAAGGCTTCTCTTTAATTATTATCTGAATTTCACATAAAGTCTGCTTCATCAACTGGATAAATATTTGACTGCTGTTCAGTAAATTGCATTAGTTTACTTTTCCTGTGTGCT